>RRYC01000320.1:0-84465 GCA_004016185.1 Quambalaria eucalypti
GAGTGAGGTGGTTGTGGTTGTGGTGGTTGTGGTGATGATGCAGTGCAATGCGGGAGGGGACGGGTGCGGGGCGGAGAGTGGATGAGGAGAGACGCGGGGGATTTGGATGTATGCTGTTCGTGCGTGCGTGCGTGCGTGCGTGTGTGCGTGCGGGCGGGCGTGCTACTCCGGTGAAAGTGAGTCCCGGCTCTCCGCCACAAAACCAGACCTGGGAGTTTTTGAGTGGATGTACCGTATGCCTACGCTCGAGATTCAATGGATATGGTGCGGTATGGTATGGCATGGCATGACATGCATGGTACGCCTGCACCGCACCCTTTCAGGAAGATCTTCCTCAAGCGTAACTGTAAAAATTCCTCAGACGCGCGCGGGAAGAATTGAACGCACAGACTGTCGTGCGTGCATACGACCAAGTGCATACATTCGACTCAGACTCCCACTATGTCAGGTGAAAAGGTACGATGCAATGAGATTACGTTACATTGCTAGTAGGGACTGTGTAAGAGAGAGAGTGCCAACTGCGAGACACAACGCAATTGGATTCAAGACGCGAAATGGGGCCAAGCCCAGCGACGACCTACTCCGCCCACTTGGCCGCAACCCTCTCACAAATCCACACCACCTCTCTCGTCTTGAGTCCCATCGTGATGCTTTTGCCACTCCCGCTCCGACCCCCGCCACCACCAAGCTGCGCCCTTACACCAAGCACACCCTCCTCCCCTCGCATCTCTTCCCCGCGATCATCTAGGGACGCACTGAACGCGCGCACCCGGATAGGCCCAACCGAGATGCTCCGCTCCCACTGCGCTTGTGACGCAGACGGCCCGCGTCCGCTCCCGCGCCCGCGTAGTTCGACGTCGAGGTACAGTCCTGCGAATTCAGACGTCGCCTGCAGGGGCGCAAACAAGCGGGGTTCAGCGCCTACTTGACACCCTGGCGCGGCGGAGAGGAGGTGCGTAAATGCTTTCCAGGGGTCGGGGTCGGGGTCCTCCTCTCGAGGGGAAAGTGGGAGGTCCTCCGTCTTGTCGTATACCCATGGAGTTTGGTTCCCGCTTGGCAGAGGCAGCACGGGCGGGAGAAAGCGCACGCCAAACGCGCCGCCAGACAGCGGCCGCGCGAGGTGCACACTCTGGAAGAGGGTGACGCCCGTCATGGCTGGGAGGACGTCGATGTGTGCATTGACGGCGGCGGCGGCGGCGGTGTCGTTGAGAGGAGTGCGTGCCTGCTCGTGTAGGCCGGCGAGAGCCTGCCCACCGGGGTAGTTGAGGATACTGGCCAGCGTCGAGACGAGGGTGGTTGCTGTCGTGAGTGCGAGTAGGCCTAGGGGTACGAGGGGCGCTACGAGCTTGATGATGCGCGGGAGGGTCGCTGTACCGCGTAGGGAGCCCGGGCAGAAGAAGAGGGCGGAACCGACTGCGTCGAGGACATTGAGGAGGGGCACGACATACGAGATGAAGCGCCATTCCTTGTGGCCCAGGCAGGAGAGGAGCGCGACTTGCACGGCGGGGAGGAACAGCAGGGCCACGAGGGGCGTGGTACCCTCGTCCTGGGCGGCCTTGACATCGTCGATGCGCTTCCACTGCCCGCTGCGGGGGGGTCGAGCCGGCTGTTGTTTTGCTGGTGTCGCCGTGTCGCCCCGCAGCGCCCATACTGCCAAGCCTGCACCCACACCCACGAGCGGCAGCGTAAACGACACGAGCTTGGGAAGCGAAGCGGAGAGGTACTCGTGCCAGGGCGACACCCCCCACTCTGCGCTCCTCCCCTCGACGACATTGAACCTCACCGCCTCGACTTCGGGGATGATCCAGCCGCGCGTGCGCCAGAGGTGTGAGTCAACGAGTACGCTCGCCGCGGCGCTGAGCGTGAGGCTGGCTTGCGTGGCTCCTGCGAGCTTGGCGACGCTCTCGAGTGGGTGCGGGTCGGTATCCCTGCGCCAGCCCGTGATGCGCGAGTGCAAGAGGTAGAGCCCCGCTGCGCCGAGGAGGCCCAGCAGCTCCAGCCGGACGACGACGCAGAGTGCGGTGAGGAGTGCGACGCCCGCGAGGTGCACGCCTTCATGAGCTAAGCCGCGCGGAAGGATCAAGCCCAAGGCGAGGAGCACGCCGGGCATGGCGAGGCTGTTGGGCGTGGTGCGCGATGCCCAAAAGGGGAGGTGGAATTGCAGCGCTGAAATGGCGAGGAAGGAACGCAACACCACTCGCCGTACGCGAGGCTCCTGGCCGGGCACGACAAAGGGTATCCGCAGCGATGCGGTGATGCGCTGCGCAAAGAAGATGAGGGAGCCCGACCAGAGAAGCGCCAGGAAGCAGCGCAGGTGGCATTGCACATCGGCAGAGGTGCGCACCAGTCTCGCGGCACGCAGCGCCAAGAGGGGCAGGTAGGCTGCTGCGGACAAGAGCAGCGAAGGGATAAATGACCGCGGGACGGCGCCGGGGAACTGCACGTGGTCGAAGAGGTCTAGTCGTGATGGACCCAGGAATAGCCAGTCGTGTAGCGCCTGTACATTGAAGCTCTCCTCGACTTTGGTGTAGGGCGTGAGGTACACGTGGAGCAGGGCCACCGAAGGGACCAGCAGGTAGAGGTGGTAGTCCAGCCACGTGGGCGGTGTGTGGGGGTCCACCTTCATCTCCACAAGTTCGGGGGGCGGGAAGCAAAGAAAGAGTGGGAGAATCACAATGTCAAGAAGAAGTGAATGCAGGAAAAGGAACAAGGCAACAAGGCATAACGTTCCCCGCACCCACAGGGCTGGGCCTACGCCCACACCTCGGCTCCGAACACTCCGCTGCGCACGGGCCATGGCGGACACTCCCTCGAGTACGAGAACCCGAACCACCTTCCCACCCTTCCACCCATCTTTGCGCTGCCTGTGAAGCCACCACAAAGACCTTCCGAAGCGTGTGATTTGACGCATTGACGCAGCGATTGCTGTGACCGAACGGTGCGGGTACAGCCCAGTGGGCCCTAGGTTTGCTGTGCTTGTGTACATACAGGCCATGAGGGCAAGTCTCACCTGGCTTCACGTTGTGCACAGCACCAACTCGCCGAGGATCACACGCCCCGCCGAAGTGAGTCAGGTGCGTAGTGAGTGGGCCGGGCCTATCGCCTGCGTGGATTGGCGTATGCAACATCGTCTGTCGTGGCATAGGAATGTACTTGTGACCTGCAACGCCCCAGAGAGGGACCACACCAGCTCCCCGCAACGCCCAAGCTCCCCTCTTTTTCCCCTCGCTAACCTTGGTGCCTATCTCGAGCTTATGTACAAGATCTGCAAGTACTGTACTTACGGTCCTCATGCTTCACGCCACGCCGAGCCACGCCGAGCCACGCCACGCGACGACGCCACGCGGCAGAAATACGCTCCACTCCACTCCACGCCACGCCACTTCACGCAACGCAACGCAAGTGCAGTGCAGTGCAGCGAGGACAGTGCGGTAGGAAGAAGGGAAAGATGAGGGTGTCACGTCTGCGTTGCCTCGGCTCGGGTTGGGCTGGGTTCAGGTTCAGGTTCAGGTCCAGGTCGAGTGGGTTGGCAGTCTGAGGAGAAAGAGGTGGGGAGCAGGGGAGCGAGTGGCTCTCTCTCTCTGGCTGGCTGGCCGGGCGAGCGAGTCGATTCGAGCTATCATCCCAGCGCAAGAACATCATGTTACGCACCCCGAGCGTCTCAAAGCGAATGTAGTACAATGGAGTACTTTATACTCCATCCTTACTCGAGTCGGCCCGGGAGAGTGCGCATACAGCCTCACCTGGAGCAAGGCTCCCACGCCGACCTCCGCGTGGAGCGTGGGACGTGCTGCAACTGTGAACAAAGGAGACGGTAGACTCCATGCACACGCAGGAGGCGGACAATGACACGGCTGCGAGGCAGCTACGTGAGGGCGAATCGTGTCGCACGACGACGGCGACGACGGTGGCGAGCTGGGCTAGACTCGGAGCAACAAGCCGAAATGGAATTGAATCCATTGCGGGGGTGCGAGCCCGGTATTGCCACGCACTGTGTGGACAAACGACGGCATACATGGATGTGGATTTGGTCTCGGAGGCGGATGTGGGTCGGCAGCACGACTGCAATGGGTTCTGAGTTGAGTTTCATTAAGCTGGAGTGCGTGAGTAGAATTGGACTGATTTGATTGATTGCGGCTAAATGGATTCAGACTCCCCCACACACACCGCGGCCCGCCCTCGATCCATCGATCGATCGATGGGAGGGATTTTCCCCGACGGGCTGGCGGGCGGGCGAGCGAGTGTACAATACAACACACTACTACGACTCCAGGCCTCCTCACCGCCGAGCTCTCGGTTGATTGGTTGGTCGCGGGACTGCCAAAGCACAGTGAGACAGGTGGGAATGAAAGTGGAGCTGAGTCGGGGATGGGAAGGGATGGAAGTGGGTGTCCTTCGGTCGTGTTGGGTGGTCGCGTCGCCCGTCCGCCCGCCAGCCCGTGCGCACTGCACTTGCATTGCACTGCACTGAGCACAACCGCTGTCTCGCCTCGCCTCGCTCTGGCCTCGCCCTCGCCCTCGCTTCGCCTCTGCTGTTACGCCCATCCACGTCTGTTCCGCCAGCGCGCCGCGCCGCGCCACACCACGCCGGCGTGACACACGCGTGTCCCCCCCTCCCGCTCCAGCCCACAGGTGCGCCCCTCTTGTGCCCCGCCTTGCGCCTGTTGCGCCTTGCGGCCTTGCGCCTTTGCCCTGGAGTGTGGGTCCCCCCGCCCTGTGGCTCCGTCGACTTCGATTGGCTCCGAGGCAAAGGAGCAGTCACGGTGTCACGGTTGGCGTTGCTGCACAGCGAGAGCGACGGAGCGTTAGAGCGCGGGGCGGGCAGGCGGGACCTTCGAGGCCAGCGAGACGAGTCGAGTCGAGGTCGAGTCGAGTTATGGGCGGCAAAGGCGGCAGCGACAGCGACCTGGGAGATTGGGCCGAGTTTGACCAAGTGAGTGAGGAGAAGGGCGAGACGGAAACACTTGGCGCATGGCATGGCAAGGTTGCTGTGTGCAAGTGGGCGCATTCAAGGTGCTCAGGAGTGGGTGGGCATGATTGACCGACCGACCGTATGCGCAACGCAACGGGCGCGTGCGTAGCGTGTCTCGGTGTGGGCCGACACGACACGCTCCGCACCCACCCAAGAATTTTGGAAGTGCGAATACCAAGTGTCGCGGGTGACTGCACTGAGTTGGTTTGACCAACTAGTCGTCGTCGTCGTCACCGTCACCGTCACCTGCGAGTGCGCCGTCATCCACGACTACGATACCACCTGTCATCCGTACCTATTCCCACCCACGTGTCACGCAATCCTCGCAGCATACATCCACCCCTCCTACCTCATCGAACGCAACTCACCTCACCGCACCTCGCCCTCGCCCCCCTCCCGTCTCTGCTAGGCCACCGAATCACGCAGCTACTCCCCCAACCGACATCCCTCTCGCACCCGACGCTGTACAAACTGCCTCTTTCAACCGCCTATTCGCATCCCTAGAGGGGCCGGGCCATGGCCCCTCCCAAGGCGGCGCCATCGTCGCACCGGCACGGGCAGTATCAGACTTCAAGTGACGCCAACGTCAACCAGTCGTCGTCGTCGGCGTCAACGCCGCCCTCGCCCTCCCCCCAGCCGGCTCTGCTCAGGCGTACCTCGTCCAACGTCTCCTCTGCGAGCCTTACGCCCAAGATGCCCAGTGGCTTTACGCCAACGCCCACACCCACACCCGGGCCCACTTCCACGTCGGCTTCGACGCCCACACTCGTGCCTATTCCAGCACCAGCTCCCGCGACGCCTTCAGGGGTGACGGCGCCGCGGAGGACGACCAGCTGGAGTCCCGAAGAATTGGAGCAGGCAGCCAAAGAGGACGCTGCGGCGGCGGCAGCGGCGGCGGCTGGAGAGGGCGGTGAAGGCCGACATCACCGAGATACCCGGCGAGGCATGAGCATGGGTCTAGGTCGCCACCACACACGCGGCGTGTCCCCCTCCTCTCCTTTACCCGCCTCGCCCTCGCCCCTCCCACAGGGCAGACCAGTCATTTCCGCTTCGAACAAGGCGGCGCTGTCGCTACGAGCGCAGCAGCAGCAGCAGCAGCAGATGTCACAGTCGCAGGGTCACGCGCATGCCATTGCCACGCCTGCGAGGTCACACGCTCACCCGCCGGTACTCACCTCGCGTGCCGGGTCAAGACTACCGCAAGAGGCAGTCAGTCCGCTATCCAATGCGTCGTCTTCCTCGGCGGCTTCGGCTTCCGATGTGGGTGGTAGTGTCGGCGCGAGTCTAGGCGCCCATGCAAGGCACACGACGGATAGCAGTCTTGAAGCGCCCGTGTTGGGCAGAGAGGCGAGGCGGAGCGATGCTAGTGAGTCTTTGGCGTGTTGAGTATGGATATATGCGCGTATAGTGATTAGGACAAGGCAACGCCATAAGGGGTGCGCTGAAGGTTGAGGGGCCAAAGTCATCGGTTGGAAGCACTCGTCGGTGCTACCAAGGTGGCAATGGCGGCGTTGTCATTGGGGGAGACGATTACATGCTGCTGGGCAGTCATTGGCCGCGTTGCCTGCCGCCATTATGAGGGGCGGTCAAAGGGCCAGTCCAGACTGCATCAAGGCGGCCAGACTGTGAGCTGCCTGAAGGTGGTCGTAGTGAGAGATGCTCATGGTGGAGATCCAAGTCGACTTGACTTAACTTGGCTTGACTAGTAAGGCATTTCTGCCCATGGCCACCAAGGGCGCAAGGCGGAAGGGAGGGCGTCGCCCACGCGGCGGGCGTGCAGTGCGTGCTCGCCTGCCTGCGTGTGTGGCTGCCTCTGGCCCCCGCGCTGCCTCTGCGTGGACTATGGAATGGACGCTCAAGGTCTCGGCATCTTGACTCTTGATTCCATAAAGGTATCTGAAGGCATCTTGCCCTCCATCGAGATCATTGTCACTGATCACTTTTATCCTCCCCCAATCTCGACAGGCTTCACATCACTCCGCCGCTCGTCGTCCACTGCAGGCATCTTTGACCTCGAGGCCGACGGCGATCAGGTCTTCTCAGCGAACCAACAAACCCAGGCAGCGCAAACAGCATCTTCTCATCCCCACCACCACCACCACCCTGTTGTTACCGCGCGCTCGTCTGCCGCCTCAAAACCATACCAGACATTCTCTGCCGGCACCTCGCACCACCGCCCTCCTCCCTCGTCGTTCATCGATCCATTCGCCTCGTACAAGGTCAATTCGCCCGGCCTAGCGCGCCCTGCCTCGACCATTGCAACTGAGACGCCTCCCAGACGGGGCAGCAACCTCCCAAACCTCTTTACCCAGACTGGACCTTTATCATCATCATCGTCGTCGTCGTCTTCCTCAACGTCGTCGTCTCTGGGAGGCGGGCCATCCCCGCCGCCGGGCGCCCTCGCCCTCGCCGTGCCTGCCACCCCTGCGGCTGCCTCGCCCATTGCTATAACCACGGCCGCCGCCTCCAAGCACGGCAGGAACCCCTTTGACAACGCACCGTCCTTTTCCAGCCCACTCGCTTACTCCTCGGTTCTGCCCAGCGAGAACGCCGACGACTTCGACCTCGACAGGGACGCAGGTGACGCAGGTGACGCAGGTGACGCGGGCGACGCTGGCCGCACTGACCCAATGGCAGCCGAGTCATCCCCGCAAGAGGTCGAGGAGGCCCTGACCAGGGTAGGCACTGCCTCTACCTCGACGAACTCGCCGCAGCCGGCGACACAGAGTAGTAAGTCTAGTGCACGGTCGAAACGGGACCGCTCCACCTCGGCCCGAGGAGCCACGGTCCTCTCTACCTGCGACGAGCGGCACGATGATGGCGCAGAAGAAGGAGAAGAAGGAGGTGACGTGGGCAGCGGGAGTGGAAGCGGGAGCGCGCGCGACACGGCACTACCAACGATGCCAACATCGTCGCCTCCCATCGATTCCTCGCGGGTCAGCAGCGACTCGTGGGCCTCGTCTGCTCGGAGCATGAGCACCGACTCGCAGAATCAGACGCCTCGCAGGGCTAGCCACGACAGCCAGCCAAAGTCGGGCCAGGTACAGAGGCGCACCAGCTCGGGCCGCCTGACCAATATGGGTCCACCTCTTACGGTACCCAAGCGAGCCAGTCAGCAGCAGCAGCAGCAGCAGGGGCCACCGGGATTGGCATCGTCATCGACGTCGCCGGAAGACGGTGCCACGACTCTGTCTGCCGCCGAGCTTCTGAAGCGGGCTAGGAGCATACATGCACAAGGAAAGGCAGCGGCGACAGCAGAGGATCCTACTGCGGCCACTGCGACTGCACCTGCGCATCGTTCCGTCAGCGGCAGTTCCACCGCCAGCAGCCCGCCTGCGTCGAGCACCGCCAGCACGTCACCGCCAGTCGCCTGGGAGACGCAGCAGCTGCGCATGGGCGGGACAGGCACCACTGGTACAGCAGCAGCAGGCGAGGTTCGCACTGCCAGTGGCGCCACCCGCAGGCGCAAATCCAGCGTCGCACACGGCTTCACAGGTGGAGGCCACCGCAGGGCCAGGTCCCTCGGCGGGGCCCTATTGGGTGAAGCCATTGCCTCGCCCATTGGTGGCCCAGACGGCGTAGACCCAAATCTCGTGGCCGCCATTCGCGCCGGAGACGCCAGCATTCCCGGTACGCCCATGACCGAGGCGTCTCCTACTTCTGGACTCGTGGGGTCGGTGTCCAAGAACCAGCATCACCGACATTACCATCATCATCATCAGCACCATCAACGCGATCCGGACCACCAACATCTTCATCACCAGCATCGATCTACCACTCAAGACAGTGTCGTGGCTGCCGGCGTCTCTTCCCCCGGTTCGACTTCAAGTGCTCCAGCCTCTGCGCCTCCTGCCACTCTGCCCGCTGCCGCAGTTTCCAGCCCTCCATCCACCACTTCGGCTCCATCCTCGGCCTCGTCGGCGGCGCCTGCCGCGCCCATGAACCCCCTCCAATTGGCCAAGAAGCGGTCAGGTCTGCTCAACGTCATGCCCGACACTAGGGCCCTGGCAAACACATACCCATCTATGGCGATTCCCGCTACTTCTCACCGCAAACGGTCCACCACGACGCCCCTCGACGTCGGCGACCTCAACAGCCCCGACAGCCAGTCCTCGAGTGTTGCCGCCGGTGCAGAGTCGCCCACGGCGCCCATCTCGCCCTCTTTCAACCACGAGCAACGGCTGCATCCCATTGGTCACGGCGTACCTTCCGACTATGTCCGCTCGCGTGCTCGCAGTCAGACGATGGCCGATCCTGCACAGAGTCCTCGCTCCGGGTCACTCAGCCAGTCCATTGGCCCAGGCACCAGTCGCGCCTCGCAGGGTCTCGGCGACGCCATTCGCTTGCAGCGGGTGCCCACTTCGGTGCGTCTCGCAGGAGATCTCTTCCTTCCTCCCACGCATACCCGTGCAGGCGGTCACTCGGCCGCGTCGGTGTCGCAGACTTCCTCCTCCCCGAGAGCGCAGTCCCCGGTACTATTGCAGCATCACCAGCAGCAACAACAACAACATGGTACCCCAGGACACGGCCTGGGCATTGGTTTGACGGGCACTGGCGGCCCTGGCTCGACCAAGGAGACGAGTCCACTCATGCCTGCTACGCCTCAGACGAGTCGGCGACCCTCTCCACGGCCTTCCATGGGCGATGACCGCAGCGTATTCACGCATTCGGCCTCGACGTCGGGACGAAGCTCGCCCGTCGTTCCGCTGTCCTCGCTGAACCCAAACGCAGCCTCATCATCCCACATGTCGGCCTCGGTGGGAGCCATGCCGGTCCAAGGAGGGCCTGGCAGCACTTCGATCTCGATGCCCTCGTCGCGTCTCCTGGCGCCGCCGACGAGGGACTCGAGCGACTCGGCGCTTCCCTCCGTCTCGAGTCTGTCGAGTTCCCTGGTGTCCAATGGAAGTGGGGCAATGCTGAGTCCCTCGGTAGCCCGTGGCAGATCGCCCGAGGCAGCAAGGCGATTCAGCGGCAACCCTTCCTCGGCAGGCAGTGCCTATGCGCCGCTTCTGTCCGTATCGCCCAACACGGCCGCTCGCCCCCTCGGCACAGCAGCCGGCAACAGGCGCTCCTTGGGACCAACGGAGCTCCAACACGCCATCGACGCTGCAGGTATCCAACAGTCGGGCTCGCTATGGGATCCTGTCCTGACCATTGACACCAATGTGCAGACGACGGATACGGCCAGCCCCACGCGGCCCGGCACTTCCCTCCAGAGCCGTATCCGCGGGCGCCTCTCCCTGGCACCGGGCATGATGCAGTCGCCTGCGCTTCTCACGCCCGGTGGGCCCGACATGATTCGGAGCAATAGGTCCAGCACAGACGAGTATGCGCGCATCATCATGCAGACTCGCAACGCCAAGGTGCAAAAGTGGAAGCTGCCCATGGGTGGCGGCGGGGGCGTGAGCGGCGGAAGACGCTCCAAGTCTCCCGAGGACGACTACGACCAAGACGACGACCGCGAAGGGGCTTCCTCGGGCGGCCGCTCATCCGAGGAACATCCCGACCGCACCTCGTCATCGTCGTGGCGCGCACCCGGACAGACCTCTTCGTCGTCGCATCTAGGCCGCCGTGGGACCGTGCTGGGCATGCCGGAGCGCAAAAAGTCCAGTCAGGGCGGCGGTGGCATCGCGTCGATGGCGCCGGCCGATGCCGTCGAGCAGGACCTGGGCTTTGCAACGGCGTTTGGCGACCCCGAGGCGACCAAGGAGATTGAGTGGGTGGACTGGCTCGACGAGTACCGTAAGATGAAGCAGGAAATGGAGGAGATGAATATGCGCTCTCAGGAAGAGGAAGAACAACGGCGGCAGGAACAGCAGCAGCAGCAGCCGCGGCCGTCCCAGGACGCCGACGCCGATGCAGACGCCGACACTGCCACCGTCGCTGCTGTGCCACGAGAGAGGGGCGGCTCGGAAGGGAGCGTCTTGCCGCAGCAGACGCAGCAGGCCGAGCCGAGTATGGGAGCCGGTACCACGTCGGGAGGAAAAGGCAAGGCACCTGAATCTCGCCAGGGCTTCGACCCATCGTCGAGTGCCGCCAGGCAGGACGCAAGCGCGTCAGCTGCAAAGAGACGGCCGGCCTCTTCCAGTGGGACGGAGGGACGCCATGGGACTACGCCCGGTACCCTCTCGTCGGCCTCGTCGATGTCCAACGACGCCCGCAGGGGTCTTTCAGGCGGCACACCCCGCCGTCCTTCGGAGCCACCACGTCACCAGGCTCGGCCAGTGCCGTCGAGAGACGGAGAGAAGCCCTGGCCTGCATCCAACCGACCTCCATTGCCCGACGTGCCTGCTGCGCATTCCTCGTCTTCCTCGGGCCGACGGGCTTCTGGCACGTTTGGCTCCCCCGAGAAGCTTCGTCACCTCTCACTCTCCCCCATCACGAGTCGTACCGGTCGCATGGCCAGCAGCGGCTCTCAGTCCACATCCTACACGACGTCTTCCCGCAAACGGCGCAACCTGGGACACAAGATCGAAGCCTGGTGGGGCGCAGTCAAGTCCAACTTTACCATTGCTCAGCAAGCGGGTGGCGGTGGCGGGAGTGCAGGCGGTGGCGGGAGCAGCGGCAGCGGTGGCTGGCAGCCATCCGAACAGCAGCGCAGCGCAGCGCCATACGACCTCCGCTCTCCACGTATCCGCAGCGAGGGTCTCAGTGGTAGGCATGTCAGCCTCGGCGGCCCACAGCGGGAAAGGCCGGCACTCCCACACGGCATGGAGCGAGGCGGACAGGAGTCGTCCCTCTCTGTCACGACGCTCAAGCCTGCCTCGTCTGCTCGTGATCTCAAGAGTGCCGCTGCTGCCGCTGCAGAGGCTTCCGAAGCCGCTGGCCGTGCTTCGATGCCGGGAGAGCCCTCGGGCAGGCGCAGTCCGACGCTCTCCTCGATTGACAGCTCGGATACATCGAGTGCCGCACGGAGAAAGCAGCCCTGGCTCTCACTCAACCTCGAAAAGGGACTCAGCTCGTTTGATGCTGATGAGCTGGCCGGTCTGGGCCCCGCGCGCCCATCGCCTACGAGTGGCAGCCTCTTTGGCGGTGGTAGCAGCCACGAGAGCGCCAGGCACTCGCCCGCCCCGCTCACCGGCGGCAGTGGTTCCCGCCGAGGCGACGTCTCGCCGCTTCCGTCTCCTGCCGATGGCGGCTCGGCGTCTCAACTGGGACCCGCCTTTGAAGCAAGTGCCGCACCGCCCAAGTTGTCGCCTTCTGCCACCACACCTGGTGGCGGAGATGATGGCCCATCTCCTTCCGAGGGTGGCGGCGGCGGCCATCGTGCTGCAAAGGAGGCATCTGGATCTTCGTCTTCCCGCCAAAAGGGCTCGGAACGCTCGCACGCAAACGCCTCCAAAGAAATTACCATTCGCTCGATTCGGCAGCACATCCGCCACCGCCTGTCTTCGTCCAAGGAGAGCTGCGACAAGGAGCTCAAGAAGATTGTCGCGGCCGTCAATGCCTTTGTGGAAAAGACGATCGAGGACAAGGCACGGCAGATGGCCATCGAGGCGTCGGAGATGGAAGATGAAGAATTGCAGATGCTCGACGAGAACCTACAGGGCCTCCAGCTCGAGCATGCCGCCAATGCCGCCGTGTCGCCCGCTACGGCGCCTTCACCCTCTCGTCCTCCTGCTTCCGCCGCGATGAGTCGGGCAGGCAGCAACCACTCGCGCTCTAGTGCGCCTCCTGCCACCGTCGATGCGTCGCCAAGTTCAGAGACGATGACGAACATCAACAATAGCAACAACGGTGGTCCGGATCCCGACGAGACGCCACGCGCCCTCGATGAGCCTCTGGAGGTACCTACTCCCAGGAAGCCCGCAACCGTCAACCAGGACAGCATGGAGGATGCTCAGGAGTACATACTCCCGCCTCCTCCTCTGCGACCGCCGGGAAGTCTGCCCATCTCCTCGTCGATGCCAGGTCCTTCTGCCGCTGGGTTTGCGTCCCGCGCAGCCTCACGCTCCGTATCAAGCTCCCGTGCAGCCTCGCGCTCGCACTCGCCCATGCTCAGCGCAAGTGGTGCACTCCCGTCTTCGTCCAGTCGTCCAGGCGTCGTACTGGGCGCGGAGTCACCGCGCTTCTCTCCCGCCCGAAGGACGCGCCGCCTACCAGCAGAAGACGTACCCCTCGAGCCCTATATCTCTGCGTTGCAAGACGTCGTCAGCCTCGCCTTTGAAGTGTCCGACACGCCCATCTCGACGCTGACGTCGCGGCATGGCGTCTGCTCGGAGATCATTGCCAATGTGCAAGCCGTCGGCCAGGCGTGGGACGAGCACCCCGAGTGGCCCGGGCGCGGATGGTACGTCCAATTGCTCCTTGCCGTTGCTGGGCTCAGCCGCGTCGTCGAATGGTGGGAGGCCGAAAAGGGCTTCTGGAACTTTGATGACGAGGACGAAGGACAGGACGCCAAGCCTTTCAGCTTCGGCTTCAACTACCAGGCGCAAGAGCTCGATGCCGCCATCGCCGCCGCTGCTGCCAGCCCCGCCAAGGCCACCGGTGGTGCTGGTGCTGGTGCTCGCGGCGTCTCTACGGCGGTGGGTGCTGCAACATCGACGCAGGCCAGCAGTGCAGCGAGCTCGCCTGCTCTGGAGCCGCGCGATCGACGAGTCTTTTCCGAGGGGGACCGCTCGCGCCTTACCCATAGCATCGGGAATACCCTCGACGACAGCATCGCCGGAACAGACGTGCTGGAGCGTTCCACGCATGACACGGGGGCGTCACTACCGCCGGCAGCAGCCCAACAGCCCCTGCGCGAGAGCCCAAACGTGCTCATGGAGCTCAGCCTGGATCAGGAGCGTCTCCTCTACGTCAGTCCCGCGTGGAAGGAAGTCATCGGCACAGACCCTGCGCTTCTGCTCGACAGGCCCATCGTCGAGCTGCTTGCGCCCAGTGACGCCGACACGTTTGCAGAGGCAACGCGGCAGCTGCAGATGAACGAGTCGCATACCGTCGAGATTGCGTTCCGTCTGGCCGTGCAGTCGCAGCTACCTAGTCTGCTGGCCGACGGCGAGGGTGATACCAGCATGGAATCCTCGCTGGACCTCTACCAGGAAATGGAGGGCAAGGGCATGCTGATGCGTGACCGCGAAGAGGGCATGCCCTCCCACACCATGTGGGTTTTCAAGCCCATTGGTACGCCCGAGCCCGAAGCTGAGCTCTCCTCGAGTCCGCACAAGGCCGCAGAGATTGCGCCCCAGATTGCCATTACCGCAGCCAACATCTCCACGAAGCCGCTCCTGTGCCGCATCTGTGAGCGAGACGTCCCGACGTGGTTCTTTGAAAAGCACTCGGAAATCTGCAACGAGATTCACCGCCTCGAGATGGAGATTGGCGACTGCAACGAGGGGCTATCAGAGCTGCGCAGGACGATTCGTTCGATCATTGCGCGATTGGACGACCCTTCGGATGCGAATGTGACGCCGCCTGCGCAGTATCGTGGTGCCGTCTTGTCCACGCCTGCTCCCTCGATGGATCCCCCCTCTGCGCTGGAGAACCTCAACCGGTCCTTGTCCCCGCGCCAGCCTCACGCCAGCGCAGTACGGAAAGCGCACTTCCGAGCGCTAGAGGCCTGCCTTGACATCCTTCAGACTGCACGTGAGATTTCCACGCCGACGATCAAAGAGGACGACCTCGCCGAGCCAGTGGACAAGCAGCGCCTCCTTTCTCCAACGTCCGAGGGCAAGATTGCGCAGGTGCGCACCTGGAAGCCCCCCGTCATTGAAGAGCCTGCGCTCGAGGTGCTCGCCGTCGACGTGCAGGGTGCCATCCGGAATAAGCTGAGCGTCGTCAATCGCACGCTCAACACCATCGTGTACGTCGAGACGGTACGTCTGGAGTGGGAAGAGCGCGTCGAGGCGGCCTTGGCGGCCGTCGCAGAGGAAGATGAGTCCGACGACTCGACGAGCTCACAGAGGGTCAGCCGGTCTCAGTCACAGTCGCAGTCCCATGAGAACTCCGAAAGCGCATCGGGAGACGACTCTGTGAGCGACGTCGATGCTGACGCTTCGGACAGGGCGCAGCAGCAGGCTGGGCAAGGAGCCGACGCGACGACAAAGACGACGACGACGACGACTGCGGCTGACAGGGACATCTCGAACAGGCTAGGTGCTGCGCCACGGTCGCCGCCAAGGACAGAGGCGGAACAAGACGAGGAAGACGCCGCAGAGACTTCGGCCATTCTACTCGAAGACGATGACCGCGATGATCTCGCCCTGCCTGCTTCCGGTGCACTGTCCGCCAAGGATGGCCCAGGCGGTGAGGACGACGATGACGACGACGATGAAGAGATTCCCGGCGTCGAGAGCCACATGGGAGGAGGGACCGTAGCACCACACCACACAGCCATTCCCATCCCTCGCGGGACTTCGTCTGGCTCAGCTTCGCGCCCTCCAGTCAGTCGGCGCGAAGGCATGACGTCGCCTCTGACGGAAGAAGTCGTCTCTGGGAGTGCAACGCAGCCCCGTGGCAGCTCTCGCTCTCGCTCTCGTCGACACTCGCAGCTCAACAGCAAGAGCCTGATGAACACGCCTCCGCTGTCACCGCGTCACTCTCCCTCCGAGGGCCTGGTCCATGGCTCCCTCCGTCGTGTCTCTGCGCAGAGGGGCTCCGCTGCGGGGACGCCCATGTCCCCGCGTGTGCCACCTGCTGCGCCTTCGTCACGGCCCACGGCGTCCAACATCGAGGACTTTGAGATCCTAAAGCCCATCAGCAAGGGCGCATTCGGCTCGGTGTTCCTGGCAAAGAAGAGGACCACGGGCGACTACTATGCGATCAAGGTGCTGAAAAAGTCGGACATGATTGCCAAGAATCAGATTACCAATGTCAAGGCCGAGCGACGCATCCTCATGACGCAGACGCAGTCGCCCTTTGTCGTCAAGCTCTACTTCAGCTTCCAGAGCGCAGAGTACCTCTTCTTGGTACTCGAGTACCTCCCCGGAGGCGACTGCGCGTCCCTGGTCAAGATGCTGGGTGGCCTGGAGGAGCCGTGGGCACGCCAGTACGTTGCCGAAGTTGTAAAGTGTCTCGAGGAGCTGCACGCGCAGGGCGTCGTCCATCGTGACTTGAAGCCCGACAATCTCCTCATCGACCAAAAGGGACACCTCAAGCTCACGGACTTTGGTCTCTCCAAGATTGGTCTCTTGGGCCGTCAAGCCAGGGAGGCCGGCGCAGCAGCCGCGGCGACGTCGGGCATTCCGGGCAGTGGTACCCACTACCCGCACGGACAACACCGCAAGAGCGACTCGTCGTCGTCTGTCGCGACGTCTGGACCCGGCCTGATGCGAGCAGGCTCGATGCGCAGTAACAATGGGGGTCTGTCCGAGTCTCCCGTAGCTTCTTCGCCCATGACGCCCGGCTCTGGCATCCTGGGCCAGTCTCCCGCGTTTTACATTGCGGGGCAGAGTGGCCGCATCGTGAGCTCTTCGACGGACGCAAGCGAGTCGAGCGGGTCGGAAGGCCCCCTCAGCGGTGGTGGTAAGCTCCAACCGATGCCCCTCGCACACGGCCAATCACTCGAGAGTCCCAGCGGGCCGTTTTCATCGCACCTATTCATGGACGGATTCAACAACGCCGGCAGCATGCCACCCCACTCTGCTGGCTCCGGACAGGATTTCAAGAAATTCGTCGGGACGCCCGACTATCTCGCGCCGGAGAGCATCCTTGGTATTGGCATGGACGACAAGGCCGTCGACTGGTGGGCGCTGGGTGTCATTCTCTACGAGTTCCTGTACGGCTATCCTCCCTTCCACGCCGAGACGCCCGAGCTGGTCTTTGACAATATCCTGTCGCGCAAGATTGACTGGGAAGAGGACTCGGTGGAGATTTCGCCAGCGGCGCGCGACTTGATGGAGCGCCTGATGTGCACCGACCCCAAGGAGCGCCTAGGCTCGCGTGGCACAGACGAGATCAAGGCGCACCCCTTCTTCGAGGGCATCGACTGGGACAACATCGCAGCCAACGACGGGCCCTTTGTGCCGCAGATTGCCGATATTGAGTCGACGGACTATTTCGACTTGCGCGGCGCCGTGCCGCAGGACTTTGCCCGCGAGTATGCCTCGCCCGCGCCGAGCATGACGGCATTCGCCAAGGCGATTGAGAGCAAGCGGTTGATGGAGCCCAACCGCCCGCCGAGCAGAATGAAGATGGGGCCGCGCAGCCGCTTTGAGCGGTCACACACGGAGCAGCAGACGGACGAGTTTGGCTCTTTTAGCTACAAGAATCTGCCAGTGCTCAAGCAGGCCAACGACGAGGTGATCCGCAAGATGCGCGACGAGCAGATGAGCCAGCTGGCGGATAGCGTCGTTCAGCAGCAGCAGCAGCAATCGGCGTCGGGGTCGTCCTCGCACGGCCGCAACCGCAGTCTGTCGTCGCGGCTGGCAGCGGCCAATGCTCTACGAGGAGGCTACCAGTATGGCGGCCGCCCGCCATCGCCAACGACGTCGGTCTCGTCGCAGAACTCGGTGCCATCGCGCTCGCGGCACCCGACTTCGCCAGCGCTGCCCTTGAGTGCGTCTTCGTCGGTCAAGCACAAGCGGAGACCGTCGGAGCTGAACAGCAACAATGGCGGCGGCGGCAGTGGCACTGGAAGCGTTGCAAGCGCTGGCGGCGGCAGTGGTTCACCGGCAGCAGGCCCGAGCAGCTTCTCCACGGCCGTCATGGATCGCAAACGGTCGCAATTGGCGGAAGCCGATGGGCAGAGCGGGCTGCGACGGACGTCTCTGCCGACGCGGCTGCGCACGTCCTCGCTCGTGGGCGGTGGCGGTGGCGGCGTGGTGGCCGAGGGTGGTGCCGTCGCCGTTGAGAGAGTGGGCGGGAGTGCGCCTGGCTCGGGCACTTGGAAGCAGCGGGTGTTTGGCAGTGTCATCGATGCCGACGGGTCGTCACCTGCGCCTTCTTCGCCTGGTGGCGGCGTGCTAGAGGTGGCGCAGCAGGACGCTACAATGACGGCTGCGTCTCCCCTGGAGCTGCAACCAGAGTGCCTGGTCGCCGAGGACAATCCCATCTCGCAGCGCATGATCTGCCAAGTCCTGTCGAAGCTCGGGTGCAAGTGCACCTCTGTGCGCAACGGCGCCGAGGCGGTGCGGCTGGCCATGGCGGATACAAAGTACGCGGCACTCTTTGTGGACCTGACGCTGCCGATTGTCAATGGGCAGGACGTAGCGCGGATGATCAAGTCGACGCGCAACGCCAATTCCCAGACGCCCATCCTGGCGCTGGCACCTTATGACAAGGATGACCCCCTGGATGTGGCGGGGACAGTCTTCGACGGATGCCTGGCGAAGCCCATTGAGGCAAAGGACGTGCGTGCGCTCATGCCCGCCATTCTCACGCAACACGCACTGCTGCTCTCCAGCGGCGGCGGTGTGGGCGGCAGTGCAGGCAGTGGCAGTGGCGATGTGCAAGGGCAGCCAGCTACCGTCGACGCCGCCGCGAGTGCGAATGCGAATGCGAATACGAGCACGTCCGTGGGCCGGCAGCGTGCGCAAACAAGTCAGCAAGTGATGTTGGGTGCTCCTCGCCCGCCGGCGGCTGCCCCGCGGATGCTCAAGCAGCGCACGTCGTCGGGCAGGCTCGTCTCTACCATTGCGGGCGCTGGGGCGGCGTCGTCTTCATCATCATCATCGTCCTCAACGTCGACTTCGGGCGTGTTCTCTGCGCAGATGCAAGCGCAAGCGCAAGCGCAGGCACAGGTACACAGCGCGGATACGGGCGTGGAGACGCTAGCGAGTAAGCTGGGAGTCGTTTCACTCGGGACTGGCAGTGGTGGTGGGCACCGTGGGGGGAGCAGTGAGGGCGGCGGCGGTGGTGGTGGAGGGGAGTGAGCGGGTGATCGGGTGAGCGTAGTGGCGTTGCGGCCTATGTGTAGATGCTTGTGTGGTGGAGGGTGACATTCCCATTGACGTTGGTTCAGTTCAGTTCAGTTCAGTTGCCTTGTTTAATGACCACATCTTGATCGAGTCAATTGACTGAGCGGTCAAGTGGACGCGTGCTCCGACGCGACATGGACGCGACTCGCACTCGTTGAATTGGACTGGCCTCGGCCTACACTACACCCCCCCACCCGGGAGGGACAATTGCATCCTGAGCGAGGAAGAGAATAGTGCAGAAGATTGTGCAAGTCAGTCAACAAACGAGCACACAAGGGCAAGTGTTGACGTCTCGTAGTTGAGTCTCGTCGTGGACGAGGGAGTCTTGGTTCGCTGACGCGACGCGACGCGTCCCAGCCGCGGAAACAGCGAGGCGGGCGGGGAGCGCGTTCAAAAAAGTCGAGGTACGAGGTGAGGTGAGGCGGAGCGCTTGTTGTTGTTGTGTATTGTATTGTATTGTACAGTACATCATATCACATCCACCGACGAGTGACGACGACGAGCGACGACATCCTCCCCCTCCGACTCTCTGAGGTCCAGACACGAACAATGCAGACGCAGACGCAGACGCAGTCGGAGACGGCAATGTCAGTGCCAATGGATGATGATATCCGCAGGGACGTGCACGGCACGGGCCAGGAAGCTATGGACGTCGACGGGCAAGGGGAGGGGCAAACACAGGGTCAAGAGCAAGTAGTGACCAGCTCCACAGCTGCAGCAGACCCGACATTATCATCATCATCAGCCACAGCAGCAGCAGCAGGATCAACGTCGTCGGCCGTCCCACTCGCGCCTGTCCAGCCATTGCCACGCACAGCATACATCCACTTGGAGTACCCTGGGGTCATACGTGGTGGCTATCAGGGGCAGGGGCAGGGGCAGGGGCAGGTGCAGAATGGACAGGCCACCACCACAACTTCAACCTCCTCGGCCTCCCCCTCGGCCCCCCTCAACCGCGCACTCGTAACCCTCTCCCCCACCGCCCCGCCCTATGGCACCGTCCCCTCGGCGCTGGAACACCTCGGTCGCCTCGTAAGTCTCAAGAGCAAGGCCATAGAGTGGCGGCCTTGGGCTGCTGATCCCGGGGGACACCTCGAGGATGGCGGTGGCGGCGAGGACGAAGCCCCGCGACGCGTCAAGACGACGACGGACTTGTACCGCCATCCCATTGTGGGTGACCTAGTAGAGACGCACGATGTCGTTGCGGTGGTGCAGCGGCGCATATGGCGGCGTAAGAATAAAAAGGGCAAACCTACACCGCCAGACCTAGACGAGGCAGCCGCCGACGACGCAATACGCAAAGAGTATACTGTAGAGGCACTCGGTATCGCCAAGACGACGGCGCGGTGGAGGCGCATGGCAGACTTTGTGTACGAGCCGGAGCTTACCGGTCCGGCGGGTAGACCAGTGCCCGCTGAGGAGCTCAGGCTCGTGGATCCCCCTTGCTCTACGGCTAGCGCTACCGCCGCAGAGGGGCGGCAGCGGGGCGGTGGGGCGGCGGCGCGCGACGACCAAGACGCCGCCGGCGATGGCGATGGCGGCCTCTTGTCGCTCCATGATGCACTGGCACGAATGGATGTGCAGTCTCTGCGGTCATTCAGGATGCCCAACGAAAAGGAGGAGCACGAAGTCGAAGTGGTGGACCACTCTGCTGCAAAGAATGGTGGTGGCATGCGCACAGCCAGCAACCTTCGAATGATCCCGCCGCCCATCTTTACACGCACAGACCTGCCCTTTCCCTACGCCTTTCGCCAAGCAAACACCGCCATCCTCGTCCCCTTTGAGCGGCGCTTCCCAGACGGTACAACCCAGCAGACGCAACGGTGGTACAATACCGCGCGGTGGAAGGGCCTCGCCCCTCCGCAGTGGCGCTTTGGTCTGCCCGTACCCACACGCGCACCAGAAGAAGCACGCAAACTCCGTCCGAGGTGCGACCCGGCGCTCCTCGAACGATTGCAGCAACTCTTCGAGGAGAGACCCGTGTGGACGCGTATTGCACTCATGAACCAGTTTGAGGACGAGCGCATGCGAAGGACACTCTACCTCAGTAAAGAGTACATACCCCTCTTTGCTTATAGCGTTACAGAGGGCGCATGGAGAGACTGCCTCGTCCGCCTGGGCTTCGACCTCGCCAGTAGCATCGATACACGCTTGTGAGTGCAGAGGCGCGCAAGGCCACGTCGGGTTCCAGCGCAGCGAAAATGGTCACACTCCCGCACTGACACTCTATCACTCCTTGACACCGGCCCCGCCCACAGCTACCAGAAACTCACGTACCAAGTGCCCCACAGTCACGTCGAGCGCGGGCGCGGATCCTTCAAGGCTGCCTATGGCGGGGCTCACTCCAGTGGGGCCGGCGCAAAGACGGCCTTGCGGGCGCGAGCACGCGACGAGGCGGGGACAGAGGTCGGTACCATTTTTGGTGACAATGACCAGGACCAGGGCGAGGGTGAGGGTGCGGAGCTCGACAACAACAACAACGAGGACGAAGACGGAGATGAGGACGCCGATCCCGACGGCGAGGCGGACGGTGACGCCGAAATGGTGCATGTGAACACGCCCACGCCCACCACGCACCACCCCTCCCCCCACCTCCAAGACGCACGCCTCCGCTCCCACATCTTCGACGGCGTCCACATAACACGCACAACCGGCTCCTTTATGCTCGTCGACGTAATCGACCCCATTGTCCAGCCGTACATCCTTGCTTCTGGCCCGGAGAACCTCCGTGCTGAAGGTGGGCCCGACGCCGAGTCGGGGTGGTACACCCCGCAGGCTTGGGAGAGGATTAGGATCGCCGTGGGCGTGAGGTTTCGGGCGTTGTTTGCTGATGTGGGGGTGGGGGCCGGAGCGGGGGTCAGTGCTGCGGTGGGGGAAGAGTCGGGGGGCGCGGGTTCAGCAGGCGCGAGCACAGGCACAGGCACAGGCCCGGGCGCAACTGAAGAAGAGGTACGTCGTGCTGTCGCGGCGTACGATCAGCGGCGGCTGGCGGGCACCGGGGCGGGCGCGGGCGCGGGAACACCGACCAGCGCCGGTGCCAGTGCCGGTGCCGGTACGAGCCGTAGTAGAAGTCAGAGCAAGACGCCGCGTCCGCGTGGGAGGCCGAGGAAGGAGAGGCCGAGTGGGGAGGAGCAGGGGCAGGTGGCCGTACAGGGACAGGGACGGGGAGGGGCAAGGACGAGGTTCCGGCCTGGGGTTGGGGCAGGGGCGGGGGAGGGCTCAGACGAGGAGTCTGACTCGGGGTCCGGGTCCGGGTCCGGGTCGGATGCAGATTCAGCAGAGGGAGTGGGAGAAGGAGAAGGACGGGGAGAGGGCTCATCCTCGGATAACGACGAGGCAGGTGATGCTGAGGGAGATACGTCCATGCTCCCCCTCGACGACGGCGACGGCGCGGAAGCAGCCCCACGCGGAAGCGGACGAGGCCGTGGACGCGGTCGCGGTCGGGCGCGAGGCAAGGGCAGTGGCAGTGGCAGTGCGGGGGGTACAGGTACAGCGCGAGGAGGGGCCAGTGACACGGGTACGGCAGCGGCCGCTGCGGAATCGGGCACGGCCACGAGTACGGGCACGGGCACGGGCACGGGCAGGCCTCGAGGCAGGCCTAGCGGGAGTGCTACGGCCAGGGGCAGGGGGAGGGGCAGGGGGAGAGGCCGCGGAGCGGGATCGGGATCAGGGGTGGAGTAGTGATGCGCTGCCGTCCACGCTGTATTGTACTGAGTTGTACTTTTCTCCCTCGCACGACGCACGACGCACGACGCAAAGGCCACGTCTGTCTGTGCGCTGTGCGTGCGAGAAGTAAATCGAATCCTAGATGCTTTCCGTCGTGGTCGTGGCCGTGCTCGTGGTCGTGGCATTGCATGACATGAACATTGACCTCTAGTACACTGCCGAATAGACTATCACTATCCCACACGCACCAAGGAGAGCGGACCAGACCAGACCAGACCAGACCAACGCTCTCTAGCTAGTAGCTCAACTAGAACCTCATCAAATCAACCCTACACCTCTCCCAAACGGAATGCTCCATCGCTTCTTCCTCTCCCTCTCCTGCGCTCTCTCCCGCACCCGCACCCGCAGCAGCAGCAGCAGACAACCGCGCACGATCAAGCGCGCGGATCGTCAGTCTCGCTGCTGTGCCACCCCCTCCTGCGGCTACGCCCCCGGGGTTAATAACCACCACGCCATCCACGATCTTGGCGAATGGCTGGGTTTGCGTTTGCGTCTGTGTCTGCCCTGCGCCCGCGCCCGCACCCGCGCCGGCATAGTGCGCACCCGTCCCACTAGGAAGGATGAGAACGTCGGGTGTTACAGTCGTGAAGCCCGTAAGGGGTAGGGAGGGGAGGGACAGCGGGAGAGGTTGTTCCGGTTCGGGTTCGGGAGCGTCTTGGTCGGCGTCGGCGTCTGCGTCGGCGTCTGCGTCTGCGTCTGCGTCTGCGTCTGTCCCAGCGGGGGGTTGGCTCCCGCCCGCGCCCGCCGTAGCACCGCCTGGGCCGCGCGGCTGCGGAGGGGGAAAAAGCGGGTAGAAGCTCCTCTGGGAAAGGACGTGTCGTACAGAGCGGGCTAGTGCATCCTGGCTTTGACTTTGACTCTGACTTTGACTCTGACTCTGACTGGTACTTCCGCCGCGCCGGGGCAACCTCCTAACGAGCTCCTCTGCCCTCAAGTCCCTCAGTACATCTGCTGTCCCCGCGCCGAATACAACGTCCGCGACGGAGAAGAGCGCCGGATTGGGCAGGGGCCTCACGCCCTTTGTGAGTCCTAGTTCTGCGCGGTCGTACGCGCTCGCCGGCTGCGGGAAGGCGGCATGCGCACAGAGTGCATCGTGGTGCGAAGGGAGGAGGAGCGTGGCTGTGCGGCTGCTTCCCGCTGGGGAAAGGGCATTGAGGCGCGGGGTGAAATGTTGCTTGAAGAGGTCGGAGGGGAGGAGCGGCGAAAAGGGGAGAAGAGGGTGGCTGATGGGGATAAAGGGTCCCAAGAGGATGAGTACGTCCAGGGGTGCATTGGAGCGCTGCTCCCGCTCAATGTTATCCATTAGGGCGTGCCACGGCGCAAAGTCGAGGTCGTGCTCCGAAGTGTAAGGGCCAGACGCGACGAGGGTGCTCATTGGACCGCCACCCAGGAGCTTGGGCGAGTACTGCGTTTCGAGCATCTGCGAGGGGAGCGTAGCGGGGAGCGGCAGCGGAGGCAGGAGCAGAATCTCCTCTACGCCAAAACCCATGCCACCGCCATTGCGGCCCTTGAGACCCACAATGATACCGGGGAACATGCCCAGGATGTCCACGCCAGACACATCCTCGTCCTCGTCGCCGTCGCCAGGCGGGCGACGCAGCGTACAGGTATCCGTCAGCCAGATGGGCACGCGCTGCCCCGCGCCCTGCAGCTTCGATGATTCGATGAGGGTCCCCGTCTGCGTAGGCTGCAGGCGGGGCGCACCCGTCGTGGTGGCCTGGCCCTGTGCTTGCTTGCCGCCGTTGGCCCCGCCACCAGACGCAAGATTCGGACAGATGCGGCCTACGACGTAGACGGACTCCTGGTGCACGAGCGACGGGTCAGCGAGATCTTCTTCGTTGAGGGCATACGCCTCGACGAGGAGCGTGGACATCGTCTCGAGGTAGTCGTCGAGGGCTTCTCCGCGCTCGGCGCCGCGCTCAAACATGTACCGCGTGGGGTAGCTATTGGGCGGGCGGCCGTGCATCAGGCGGACGCGGCTGCTGGACGCTTGGACTTCCTCGGGGCGGGGCGGGGCGACGTGCGAGTTGAGCGTCTGCGAGACGGTCCACGCCGGTGTTGATGACGATGAGGTCGCTGATGGTGCTGCGGGGCGGGGTCGGCTGGGAGAGTCGTCGAGGTCCATCAAGTCGTCTGCGGCCGCACCACCGCCTCTGCGAAGGGCAGACGGCGTCGAGGAGCCTCCTGCACCGTTGCGAGAGGCACTGCTGGGCGTACCAAACAGCGTACCGATACCGACGCCGGTCTTCTTTCGTGCACTGGCGGCTGAGGACCCCCAGGCCGAGGCGGCTGTACCGGCCAGACCCCCACCGCCACGCTTGGGCGTCTGTGCTGCGAGTGCCGAGTCGACGCTAGCTTGTAGGCTCTGTCGGAGGGCGCGAAAGTCCTGGAGGGAGGGATTGGAGCGGGACTCGGGCGCAAGCGAGGAGAGGGAAAAGGCCTCGAACTTGTAGAAGAGGTCCTGTGGGCTGAGGCTGTACAGCCGCATTAGGGAGAGGCCTGTCGGGCGTGCGGGCGTGTCGTTTCGTGTCGCCTGTCAGTGAAGCTGAATGTATGCGCTCACCGACGGCCCACTGGCACTCACATTCCGTCATGCAATCTTCATGGTCCTCTACGGCTGGCCCAAAGAGATCAGCGAGGGCCTGACGCGGTGCGGTTGCGCGCGAGGAAGCGTCTGACGGCACTGGCATGGCTGGGGTGGGTGTGGTCGTTGAATGCTACGAGTTGAGAGGAGTAAAAGGGTAGTCTATTCGACATTGATGTGTGCCTCTGGGTTGGACTCGCGTCGCGCGTAAATGACTCTCGACGCGTCGCGCCTCGACACGCGCCACGTGGGAGCGGCCATGGCGGAGGCGCGCACGTGACTCACGCACGCACGAGCCACCCTTGACCCTCGCAGGGCAGGACTTGCTTTCCTCGAAGCGCCTTTCAGTTGGGGTGGGTCGGAGCTGCTAGGGCTGGCGACAAGAGGTTACTTACTAACTCTTACAGCACCAGCACCCGCCACATCCTCCTCTTTCAGCATTGAATACTCGACTCTCAATTTGACCAACCACCAACCACCACCCCCCACGATGCCCACCTCCCGCCTTTTACCCTCGCACACCACCCAATTCAAGTCCACCATTCGTTCTGGCGCGTCGCTCCTCCCGGCGCACTCTCCTCGGCCCATTCTTCCAGCGGACTTCGATGCCGAAGACACTGATATCACAGCTGAGCTTGAACATACGCAGTGGGAATACGCAGGGGAGAGCGAGGCTTACCTCTTTCTGCGGTACGTCGACGCCCACGCAGACGCAGATGCAGACGCAGATGCGAGTGCAGTCCTCCTACGCCTTGGGAAGGTAGCGCGCGGACAGGACAACGACGATGCAACAGTACCGGATGTGACTCCCGCGCTACGTGCCCTTTGTCCAGACTCAGACTCAGACTTAGCGGACACCACACGAACAACCACACGCACGCTACAGATCCAGCTCCCACCACACGACTTCTTCCTTCAGAAGCTCGCTGCTAGGATTGAGCTGCAGCGGGGCAAGGAGTGGCGCAGGCGCGATGGGATTGATGTCCAGGCGGGAGAGGTCGTCGCGGTGCTTCTGGACCGGCGGGGCGTGTCAACGACGGGATGAGACGTTTGGTGCGAGGGAGACATTCATTGTGCCCAAGAGGTGAGCGTGCATTGTTACAGTGGATCTGGTCTTTAAATGCCGTTCAACCAAGCGTAGAGAGCATCTGACACGCCACACCCATGGCCCCTTTCACCCCAGCACGTTGATCATCGACTTGATGCCGCCCCCCTCCACCCTCCGACCTCCCAGCGACCCACGCCGCGAAACCCTATAAATACAATGACGTGAATGTATGCGCTGATACACCGGCGGAGCAGGGCGTGCATGCTTGTGGCTAGCTTCTTTGACGGGAAATCGGTATGTGGTCCTTCTCCCGTGGCGCCAAACAGAGGGCAGTGTGAGTCCCGACTTTTGCTGGCCGGCGATTGAATGTATGCTCGTCTACAGCGCCTCTCGTGTGACTGCTGTGCATGCACCAAGTGTCCAGTAGTACCACCTGCCCAGCTACAGCGGAATCCGATTCACCTCTGCGACTGTCCACCCTGCATTCCTCAGACTCTCAGCGCGGAGACTCTTCTCCTCAGCGTCAAGGTGAGGGAAGAGTGCCGCCCCGAGCTTGTTCAGCCTCCCCTCGAAGAGGTCCTTATCAAACACCTCTTTCGGCCATCCCTCCTCCTTGATACTCTCCTTGTCCACTCCTCGTCCCTGCGGACCTTCCACCCTCCTCAGCGCCTCACCCGCGTACTTCCCAAACTCCTCCAACGCAGCATGCATCTCCTCGTGTTCCCTCAAGTGCGTACCATCCTCCTCCCCAAAGGACGGCATGCGCTTAGCCAACAGAGGAAAAATGTACGTCTCCTCAATATAATGGTGCATCTCCAAACTCTTGACTAGTCCTCCCGCGCGGCTGAGGAGCGCACGCATATCCGCATGGGAGAGGCGTTGCCCGCGTGAGCTGGAAATCGTGCGGGATAGGAGCGTGAACGTCTGCCGGAAGTGGTCGTGGAAGGGGAGCATCCCTTCGTAGAGGCGGTTCATGGGGCGACCGTGGTCTGAGTCGAGTTTGGGGCCTCGTGGGGAGGAGCCCAGGACGCGGAAGGTGGGCGAGGGCGAGGCCTGAGCCGGCGCAGCAGTAGCTGGGGATGAAGAGGTAGCGCTGCTCGACATGGTGCGTGCGGGGTGGTATACCTGACGGGAAAGCGTGGCCGCAGGGAGGCGTAGGATACAGCGAGGGGACCGCAGCTTGACGGGTGCTTTGTGTGTGTGTGTGTGTGTGTGTGTGTGTTTCGAGATGAAGGTGATTGGAGGGAGGCAAGTATTGTACAGGAAATGTGGTACAAGAGAAGGGAACAAAGGAGATACCATCCCACCCTCCCCGCCACCCGGCGACCTCCTTCATCCATCCATCCACCTACCCCGTCCCAGTCCCAGTCCCAGTCCCAATCCCAGTCTGAATGCAAGCACAAGCACAATCGCACCCCGATTCATCAGCAGAATTTCCCGCCACCCCCTCCCCCCCTGCTCGCACCGCACCGCACCACACGGCATCCGCACCGCGTCCAAACGCCGAGGTTGGCCGAGTCCGCCGGAACGGAATCGGTATTGTGCACGGGGATTAGGACACAAGCGCACGCGAGTTCGGTTCCTCCGCGCGCAGGGCATGAGATGGGAGATATGTACCTTATCGTACGATACGATACGATAAGGCACAGGGCATAGGGCAGGCCTACAATTCTTGATGGCATGGCTTGCACTCGCTGTCCATTCAGGCGGTAGCTAGTCGAGGAAGGCTCTCTGGCAAGGTACGCTGGGCGAGCGTCGCGCGTCCTAACGCTGGTCATGGCCAAGTAAAGCTCACACAGTCCACAGACCTGGGACTGCCTGAGCTTCACGCCCACGCTCACGCGCGTACGCCATTCGATGCTTTACATGCGCGTATCAATGCGCCAGTATGTAATTGGATTGACGAGTAGTTGCAAGCCACGCGCGCCACGCCACGCCACGCCACGCCATACCACGCCATGCAAGCGGGAGGGAAGGCGAGGGCAGAGGGAAGCGATATGGGCGCGCCAAGGAGAGGGAGCAAAGAGGGCAGGCCAGTGAAGGAAAGAAGGGAGCGGGAGCACGGTGAGGGCAAGAGGGGGAGGAGGCATTCCGAGACCAAGGGGAACAACATCATTAGACAAGACAAGACACCGCGCGAGTCGGGGGACATAACGGCTCCGGACTGAGCAGCAGGGAGATCCCTGGTCATTTTGGTGGTAGTAAGGTAGGGGAAAGGGGGGCGTGATATGAGAATGGCCGGCGCTGCTGCGCCGCGTGCCGCATCCCTCACGTCGGCGGCCCAGCCATGCCGAGCTCCATTGCATCGACGACCGTCTTGCTGATGGCCGGCCCCGTCACGTCGTTGGGGTCCAGCCTGCCGCTCTCGAGTGCCTCGGTGTACTCTTCGACGCTTCGTACCAAGCCGAGGAAGCGCGCGTCCTTGATGAAGCGCGGCACCGAATCCGTCGCCATCAGCCGGAAAGTGTGGTCCTGGATGCGCTCGTATAGGCGCACAATCGTCTGCAGCTGCGAGGCGTGCAGCGGTGCACGCGGCATCGACGCAGAGACGGTGCTCTTGCGCTCCTCGACGGAGGCATTCGGACCCACGGGCGAGCCATCGGGCCCCGCAAAAGCCGCTGCCAGGCCGTCGGCCGCACCCGATCCACTGCCGATTGACGGCGTCGCAGATCCGTCGCCCTCCTTGTGGAGGTCTTGCGCCCGCACCGTGCGCACACCGTCTCCACCAGCCGTCTTGGCATCGCTGAGCACCTTGTTCATGTACGTCACCAGCTCCGTCCGCAGATTGTGTTCAATGTTGAGCTCACACGGGCTAGCGGGCGCCAAGTACGTATTGTAGATGACAAAGGCCATGGCAATGAGGTCCTGTTGATGCCTCTCCATCGCCGTGTAGCCCTGCCCCTGCTTCCCCTTGGTCCGCTCCGCGTTGCCCCGGTTGAAGAGACCGCGCTTGAGCACGGGCTTATCGCTCGAGCCTTGGGCGCCTGGTCGCACCGCAACGGCACTCGAAGTGGTGTGGAAGCGCCGCTTGAAATCTTGCACATCCAGCCAGAAGCTGAGATTCTCCTCGCAAAAGTTTTGCTTCAAAAAGTCGCGGAACAGACTGCGCAGGGCAGGCTCCTCCAGGATCTGGCGCAAGCGATTGGTGTTGCTGTCACGAGAATTGTACGTGGGAGAGCCGAGGTCTGCTCCGCCGGGTGGAAAGTGCGGATTTGAGGAGCTGCGACCGAGGTACTCATTGCGTAATTTCTCTGCGGCCGATGGCTTCCTGCCGAGATTGGTGGCACTGCCTGAGCTCTCGATGGAGCGAGGTGCAGATGCAGGTCCCTGCCTTGCGCCAGACTGATGATCCTGGCTGTTTGTTTGCGATTCTGGGCGGTGACCGCCGGCTTCATTCTGCCTCGAATCGATGCTTTCCGTCTCACCTGCGCCTGCGCCTGCGCCCGGGGGGCCGACGGGGCCAGACATGCTGTTGACTCGTGGCAGAGGCACCTCTTGCGAGGGCGGCGTGTCGCGGCTGTCGATGGTCATCGTCTGCGTCTTCTCAATGAGATGGGCGTACCCAGGCCACCTGGCTACGGCGCGCCCCTTGTCCGAGATGCCATAAACAGCCTTGTAGTGGCACCTGAACTCGCCCTCGCTCACACGACCAATGCCATCTTCGCCGCGGACAATGATTGTCGAGTCCTCGTCCGAGTCCCGCCGAGAGGTATCGCGCACAAGCTCCACCAGGCCGAGGCGCTGAAAGTGGGCGGCCACCTCTGCCGCCTCGTCTCTGCCGCAAATCGTGGTAAAGTCGACGAGCCAGTCGAGGGCAGCGATGGCGGAAAAGGTATGCTTTGCGACGGCGGGCGTCTTGGAGCCCTTGACTTTTTCATTGATGTCCTGGAGGCCGATGCCCATGGTCCTGTCAAACTCGGCGTAGCCTCCCGTGGAGGCTGCTTCGGCAGAGCCGGGAAGGTAATTTGGCTGTCTGCCGCAGAATCTGCGAAACAGGACTTCGATGATGGGCCTGTTGATGAGGAGTTCGTCGTCGTGGGCTCTGCGCTCGAGGTGGAGGAGCTTCATGCAGATGGGCTGGGACGAAAAGACTTTGAGGAGATGTTCGCCATTGATGCCATTCTTTGTAATGAAACGCTCGAGGATGTGGAGCCCCTTTGGGGTGAGCTGGTATACGCCCTTGTCCTTGAAGACGCCGCTGGCTGGGTCTGCTGCATTTTCGATGAGCCTGGCGTCCATGAAATGCTGGCATATACCCTTTGCCATTTCCCTGTTCATGCTAAACGTCGTCGTCGTCGTCGTCGTGACGACGCGGCTGGGCTCTCTAGGGTCGGGTGCGCGGTTGGACTGGGAGAATTTGAGTGCGGAAAGGTTCTCTGCTGCTTCGTCGGTGGTAAAGGAGTTGTGGTAGGTTTTGAAGTACTGGCGATGTGTGGTGAGCTGGAGCGAGACGATGAGAGTTGCAAAGAGATCATGGGTGTCCTTTGCATAGGGCCTACCCCTCCTCGTCGTCTTCATCATCCTGCTGCTCGTCTGCTGCTTGGTCCTCTGCGAGGCCGAGACATCCGTCGATGATGCAGAAGCTGCTTCGGACGCCATGATTATCGAGGCGGATGGGGGGTGCGTAATGCGAGGGGAACTAGCAGGTTATGCGCGTGGAAAGGGTACGCAAGCGCGAATGTGAATGCGAGGGGAGGGGGCGGGGGGAATATGATATTAGTGTGTCGTTGTCGCCCAATTAGTGTTTCGATGTCGCCCAAGCAAAGTCGAGGCTGGTGAGGTGACAGGGTCGCGCGCGCAGGTGGGCGTCGTTGATTGATCGGCGCCGTGTCAAGGAAAATCGGGCGTGCCGTGCGGAAAGAGGGTGGGATCGGGCCCTAGAATGCTGGGGATCTAGTGCGTGTCTGGCACTTTTACTGCTGTTGCTGTTGTTGCTACCGCTACTGCTGCTACTGCTGCTGCGGCTCTGGGTGCGAGATGATTCATGGAACGATGAGCGGGGCCGTGTGTGATAGTCGTTGCGGCGCAGTTGTGCGTGTGCGGGCTCGGGGTGGTGTCGTCGTTGGTCGTTGCTTATTCTGGCGTGGCCCGGTGCTGCTGCAGGCGTCGACTGCGATGCTTGGAAGTTGCTGATTTTGTTCGTCGTGAGTGTGGTCGTTGCCGCCGTCTTTCGTCAAAGGGAGCGAGTGATTGGACAAGGCGTTTGCCTGTCGAGAGTTGCAGTTAGCTATAGTGTGCCTTTGGGCTTGCGACAGTCGTGCGCGGGATGTCCGGGCCGGCGGCGTCAAGGCGGGTGGGTGCGGCGCTCGGCGTGCGTGGCGGGCTTGCGGCGTAGACGAGAGAAAGCGACGACGTCGTGTGGACGGGAGATGATACGTGGGGATGAAGAAGCAAGCGGGTTGGCCAAGTGGACGACGCGGCGATGCGGCGACGAGATACTGAGTCGGTTGGCGGGTATCAGCAGCAGCAGCAGCAGCGGTGGAAGGAACAGACGGACACCCCAGGCCAGGCCAGGCAAGCGGCGTGCGAGGCCTTCTACGCCTGTTACGCTCACGCCTGTTCGCACCCACGCTCTCGCACCCACGCCCGCACCCACACCCACACCGAAGCCAATCAACCCAACCGTTCACTTGTCCCGCAAAGCCATGCTCAAAGGCCGAGCCAAGCACTGTAAGGGATGACAGCCGCCCAGTGTCGCCCAGGCGCCCCTTGATCGGGACGAGGCGGGGCGGCGCGTTGGTTGACAGGCACCATCCCAGTGGGACGCGGGCGGAGGCGGCAGGCGAGGGCGGCAACGCAGTCAGGCGGGTAGCCAGGCGAACGAACACACTGCAACGCACGCAACGCACGGCGAACCCACGCGGACAGACAAACGGACAGATCCAAGCCACAACACGACACGACACGACACGATACGACACGACACGACTCGCACATTATGGAGACAAAGCGGCAGAGTGCCGTTCTGCCGGGCGGCCAACACGGCAAGAACCACGCCCCGCCCTGCCGCACAAGTGGCCGACCGTCTGCCTGTCTGCCTGTGCCTGCCCGTCCGACCGCCTTGGAGACCCAACACTGATGTTTCAAAGAGACCTAGGCTTTTTGGAAGCAGAGCAAGGAGCAATCAGCTACCGTAAGGCCACTGAAAGCCATCCGCATCAAAAGGAAGGACAAAGAAGCGCAACACTTGCAGCGGGTCGCGGGTCGCAGATCGCAGATCGCCATCAGCGCACGCCTTGAGACGATGCCTTTGCTGCCTACCCGCCAGGAACCGGTGCGACCGAGCGCTCGCTGAGTGTCCGCCTCGCTGGCGCTCGTCATTCGACACGACGCCTCGCATCAGCATTGCCCAAGTTTCCCGTCCGCGTCCGCGTCCGCTTAAACCTCGCCCTGTCTGCATTCGTTTGACGTGCGTACAGTGGCTTCTCCTTGCAGCTCGGCGACGTCTGTCGTCGCTGTGAGGGGCGAGCGCACTTGGCGGGGGCTTGCCACGTGAGCGTAGGCGTGAGCGTCGTCCTGCCTGCCTCCGATCCGATCGATATACGAGCGTGCTCGGCCGAGATGCCTGATGTTGGACTCGGCTCACCGACCCACCCCGCGTCCTAATTCCTGGACGCGACGTGGGAAAGGCTTCCACTTCTTCCTCGTTCTTTCGCTACCAAGCATCCTCGCAATCTGCCCAACTTCCACGCCACGCCACGCTCCGAACACGACCACAATGTGCAAGCACGTACTCAATGCCCAGGTCACTGTGCGCGCGCCCTGCTGTCAGCGCTTCTTTGACGTGAGTCCAGTTGCACTTCCCTCGGTCCTGTCCTTCGCCCTTTACTAACCATTGCCATCTAGACGTCGTGTAAACACACCTCGCAGTGCCCCCAATGTCACGCCGAAGTCTCCGATCACCCCCTGCGCAAAACTACCGAGATGTCCTTTGTCTGCAAGAAGTGCCGCCGCGCCTTCCGCAAGGACCTCTCCACCTTTGAAGAGTCCGACGAGTACTGCCCCCACTGCGACAACTGCTACGTCATCAGCGCCAAGACGCCCAAGCCCGCCATTGGCGTCGAGAGCGAGGATGCGCGCATCGACTCTAGTATGCATCAAGCGCTGGACCCCCGCCAGCGGTACGATCCGCGGACGGACTTTCATACGCGGGATACGCGCGCACTTGAAGCGGGCGAACGAGTCGACGTGGGAGGAATCGCGGGAGTACTCCAGGCAAGGGACCAGGGAGATGTCAGCGAGCTAGAGGCACGCAGGCGACTGACTGAGCTTGGGGCAGACCTCAGCAGTCTCGACGACTTTAACAAGATCGATGAGGACCTCGACTGGAGCTAGGCGCCGGCGAGATCGGCACGCCATTCGACCGTCGACGTTACCGACGTGTAGGCAAGCCGCCACGATCACTGCACAGAGACGCTCGTCTAGATGCGCCGCGCTACAGCAAGCTCCAGGGATTGTATGCGCAACGACTAGCGTCATTGGTCTAGCAGTGGCTTCCTCTCCTGGAGCAAGCAATGCTACGAGACTTCCACCCAGACTGCACCCTCGGTCGAAGGCACGCAGCATTTCCCCCAGCACGACCTCCCACGCTCGTCCTCTCTCTACAGCTTCTCACCGGCGATATCAGACCCACGGCTGTCGCCTAGCAAGAAAGAGGCCCCGCCCTCAATGCATGCATGCTTCGTTCGCCGCTCTACACGGGGAGCACAAACCATCTTGGCCGCTCCAATGCGTCGATGCAGCGGCTGCCCGCCCGAAGGCGGCGCTGCCGCAGACGGCATGCAACGGACGCTCGGCTTCAGCGTCAGGGTTGTGAGGCTGAACGACGACAGGGGTGGGGTCATCGGATTGCAGGTGGCGTCTTCCATACGCCCGAGATGCAGGTGCGATCGGCGGCATTTACTGTAAACGTATGCGAGGTGGGATGTGAAAGCCTGCAATTGTGCTCCGGCCAAGAGCTATTGTCTGTGTGTATGCACGCACAGATTCATTTCAATGAGACCAGCCATGGCAAAGGGCACAGCTCGTGCCACGTCATGTCACATTCTATCTCTGCTCAAGCCCGTCTCGTCTGAATCGATGCGCTGTGCTACGCGCTCGCTATGGTACAAATTGTGTGACTACTCGCTGCCTCCCACCCTTCCACCAGGTATTCAGCTGCAGCGCTTCGCCTCGCCTCGCCTTGCCCTGGTGCTTTTCCACGTCGCCCCGCCTCAATCCAGGACCTGCGTAGGCCTCATCTTCCTCGTACTCTCTCCCCTCATCTCCTCCCTCCTCAGGTGTGCCTTGACACGCTTCGCCAGATCCGCATTCGCCACGAGTGTATCCTGCGTGAGCTTATTCGGGCACCCCGAAACCGGACACTTTGCGACTTCCCCGCGACGGCGTTGACTCTCAATGTACTCCTTTACCGCCTCCTGGGAGTAGGAGTGTCCGCACCGACGCGCACTCACGGGGTTGACCAGCGTAGTCATACTAAGCGGACAACGGAAATCCTGTCGCATACCTCCTACGACGAACTCCTCGTCCGAGTCGGCGTCGTCGCCTTCTTCCGCGGGGATGAGGTCCCGCAGAGGAGGCATGGGGTCCTCGGAGAGGTTCTCCCACACGGCCTCTCGGTAAGACGCGTACGTCTCGTTCTTGCTGAAGCGCTGCCGCGCAGTTTGCTTGCGGTAGGCGTCGAGCTGGTCCTTGACAGAGGACTCGTACAGCGCTACGGCGTCCATCTGGGAGTTGGGGGCGGGCATTGTATTAGCCGCAGCGTTAGGGATGCCCGCGGGGGTTGGCCGCTGAAACTCACAATGACGTCGCCGCGTAAGACGCCCTGCGCAATATCACGCAACACCTGTTGGCGAATCTCTGCCTCCTTTTGCGCATCGATGAGCTCCTTGAAGCCATCGTCCAGCCTATTCAGGACCTGTATGCGCGACGAGCGGGGACACCCAAGCAAGTCAGTCAGCGATGGTGTGCGACGGACGCGACGGATCAAATCGCAGGCAGCATACAGTGCACGAAACCTGCCTGCTACTCTGATTCTCGCATCGCCTTGTTCTCCGATCGCGCGCAAACGGCACCGGCACTCACCCCTTCATCCTCATTCAAGACGGGACACATCTCCTTGTACAGCGCCGTCGTAGTGCTACTCTCCTTGATATACTCCTTGACATTCCCAATCTGGCTAACATGGTCCCTCCAGCCGCTCATCACAGGCCCAAGCATAGCTGCTGCACCCTCATCCAGCGGCTGCTTCTCGGGAGCTTGCGGCTTAGGAAGGGGAGGGGGCGCACCCGACCCGTCGTCAAGGTTGGGCTGGCTCTGGCTCTCCGGGCCTACGCCCTCTTGCTCTTGCGACTGCTCTTGTTCTTGCCCCTCGTCCTCAGCCTCACCCTGGAGGCGCCCCTCTTCTTCAATCACATCCCCAGCGGCATCTCGCCGGACTTCTGCTCGTGGTACGCGGCTGCTGGAAGAGCGCCGGACCTGCGCCTCCGCCTGCGACTGTGATGGCGCGCCGCCGTGGCGTGATGATCTGCGTGTGGACGAGGGCATCTTGTTGGAGACGTGTTCAAGATGTTGGAGATACAAGGTGGGGTATGGCCGTCTCGCTGCGAGGGAGGAGGCCCTCGTGCGTCCGTCCAGTGAGGACGATGATGCGAGATGATGAAATTGGGTATTGGATGTGCAAGTCTCGAGGTAAGGTAGGGGTGACTCGGAAAGAAGGACAAGTCAATCCCGCGCAGGACCACGACGGCGGGCGGGCGGGCGGACTACGCGTCGCGTCTCAACTGACTGACAGTGAGTGACGCGCCACGGGCTTAGTCGTGGAGATCCCAGACAAACCCCTCCTCCTACAGCTCAGAATGTGCTCACCCAACAAGCCAGTCTCGAAATAAAGACATCAATTTTCATCATCGACGCACAGCGCGGGATCATCACCGATCAGAGGGAGGCACCGCGGCGCTTACGCGCTCTCTGTCCCCTCCCAGCGAGTTTTGAACGGCAAGGGAAGGGCAGGCAAAGGAAGGGGGAAACAAGGTAGGAAAGCGAAGCATGTAGAGCAGGGGTGTGGCGAAGAAGAAAGAAATGGGTTGAGATGGAATGAGACCAAAAGACATTGAATTGGAACCACAAGGAAATGATCGAGAGAAGAGAATGAATGCAGAATGCTATATGACAGCAGAGTGAACCGCTGCCGTGGAACAAAAAAAGGGCCCTCGAGCCAGCTACGGCGACGGCGACAACAAATAAAAGCAACATGACATGGGGGCCACTACGGTGACTTGTTCGAAGAGGAATGAGAACCAGAGCAGGACGGATGCAATTCTAGGCGCGTATTGTGTTGGAAGGCCACGTGCAGACTTAGATGCTGAACACTGCATCGTCGGAGCCGGCCGTCGCAGGGACAAAGTCAAGAGTCCAGATGGGGCTCGCGGAAGGCGCAGGCACATCCCACTTCTGGACAAAGCGCCTCGGCGACGGCAACGACTGCTCGCGTGCATCCTCGTGCGACTGGCGCTTGCTCAGCACAGACTGGCGTGGGGCCGGGGCAGAGCTGTACCGCTTGGCGCCGCTAGTGCCGCCAATGGGACGCAACGAAGGGGCAAAGGCAAGTGCATCGGGGCTGGCGTTGTCGTCGTCGGCCACTCGCTGTTGCACAGTCCAGCTGATGCTGGCGTTGCGGCTTTCAGGCTCCATTTCGCCCTTGCTGCACATCGTAGTGGCGGCTGCGGCTGCGTTGACGGCGGCACCTGATTGACCGGCCAGGTAGCCCCCCAGCCCGCTAAAGGCAGACGTCAATCCCATCAGACTCATGCGGCTCAGAGCCCTCGAGCCGAGACCTGAAGCAAGAGCCATGCCGGCGGCGCCTGCAGGAAGACTGCCGGCCGTGGACGCAGAGTTCGACGTCCCGTGCGTGAGACCAGACTCCATGCTGGAGACCGAATCCCGCACATAGGCGCTTCGTGCCACGGGCGGGCGACGGGCACCAGCAATGGAGGCCTGACGGGCGCCACTGTACACGCCGGACTGGCGGGTCGCCTTTGTTGCAACCACTTCTCCATAGGGCGGAGCTTGGTCCTCGTACTGCTCGACGTACACCGGTGGCATCTCCAGCGAGCTCTTCGATGTCGGCAGCGGTGGCAAGGGGTCCAGCTGCTCGCAGAGGAGGAGGCCGAAGAAGTCGTCGATGCTAGGCGCGCGTTGCTTTCGGCTCTTGCTTCGCTTAGAACTCTTGCCGCTGCTCTTGACCTGGACAGCGCGCAGGGCTTCTTGGAAGGACCATTCCCGGATGAACTCGGGGCGGTCGAGCTGCACAGCGTCGTCGTCATCCAGCTCCTCTTCTTCCTCGTTCTCGCCAGCTTCATCTGCCTGTGCCTCAATGTCAACGGGCGAGGCGGGACCATGCGTCTCGTAAGACGTCCCGCTGGACCTCGTGGAGCTGGAGCCAGAAAGATCGCTGAGGGACAGGACCTTGCCGTCGACGGAGACGAGGGGCGTCTTCTGGGCGTCGTTGTCGTTGAGCGCAAACGAGGCAGAGGCTTCAAGAGCAGGAGTGTCGTAGTCGGTCGAGTCCATGTAGGACGCCATGGTGTCCTGCGATGGTCGGCTCTCGCCCGACGAGTAGCGTGGAGCGACATCATCGGCCCCTTCACTGTAGGCATCGCTGGGCTCGCCGGCCTCGAGGTCGAAAGAGCTAAGTCTGCGAGCATGCATCTGCGTGGCAACAGGGCTCTGGGGTGCGGCGGTGTCGACGCTGCTGGTCAGCGTCTCTCGCTCCGAAGAAGCGCCCTCGTCTTCCTCTGCAAGGGGCTGGAGGCCGCCGAGGGGCAGAACGGTGTCGGCCGTGTTGGGTGCCGAATTGGACTCGTCTTCAAAGTCACCGGCGAACTTGTCATCGGCACCGTAAACGCTGTGGTCCGCGTCACTGGCACTCGTAACACTGGTAGCTCCGCTGCCCATGCTGGTGTTGCTCTGGTCAAAGGAGCTCATGCTGGAGTCGTAGGCAAAGACGTGGCGCTTGTTCTTGCCTCCGCCGACGAAGCCATTGCCACGGCGTCCACCGGAAAAGGAAGAGGAGCCCGAAGAGGAAAGAGAGCGAGTGGGAGAAGGCTGCTCAGCAGGCACATCGTGCTCATCGGCCGAGTGAGATGTCGCTGCCCGAGCCTCCTCAAGGGCAAGCTTGAGCCGTTCATTCTCTTGTTGGAGCTCGTCTGCCTTTTGTTGGGCAGTGAGATGCTGCTTCCTCTCGTGGTCAAGAGTGCCGGCCAGATTGAAGATTTGCTGGCGCATATCCTTGAGGAGCTTCACAGCCTGAGGCGGAGGGTCGATGGGGCTTGCACGGGGAGAGAAGTAGCCGCCCGCACCAGCGCTGAGATCGAGAGCGGGGCTCCTTAGTGCAGATGCGAGATCGCTTGGGAGGAAAGTCTCGCGTGCAGCATCGGCGGAAGCCTCGTTCTCTGTCGGTGTGAGAGGTGGCACATCGACACCGTCTTCTCGCAACTTGGCAACGAGCGCCTGGAAACGGTGACGCAGGGCGTGCGAACTCCTGCGCTCCTCGTCGAGGGTGCCACGCTCGGCTATGAGCGTCTTTTCGAGGTCACCGCACCTGGTCCTCCAGCCGTCGACGTCTTCCTGAAGCATGTCCCTCTCAGCCTCGAGGTCTTGCATCTGCTCCTGTGCCTGCGCACGGTGCTGCTCGAGCTCCTGTTCCGTGAGCTTGAGAGCGTCCTCCCTCTCAGCGAGCTTCCGTCCAGTCTCGGTGATGTCGGCCTCGAGGGACTCGATGCGTGCACAGAGGTTCTGCTTCTCCTCGGCGCTCCAGCGCTCGAGCTGAGCGTAGTCGCGCGTAGCACGCTCAGACTCGGATGCCAACTCGGCAGTCAGACGCTCAACTTGGCGACGAAGAGAGTCGAGTGCTCCTGCGTCTCGAAGATTCTTGGCCTTGAGCTCCTCCATTGCGGCCATGGCGCCGGGCGAGAAGGAAGAGACGGATGGCTGCGGTGGCGCAGCGTCGGACGAAGCAGGCTTGTAGATGAGACTGCTTCGACGCAGGCTACCTGCCGACGACGATGAGGGGAAGCCGTACCCAACGTCGCTCTGTGCGGGCGAGCCACTGTTGTTGTAGAGCAAGCTGGCACGCTTCTGAGCGATGGCGGGCAGTGTGCTGATACTGGAAGTTGGGCTGTCCGAGCCTGCCGAGAAGCCCGACTGACTCGCGAGTCGAAGGGCCCTCATGCCGGGCTTGGACGACCCCGGAGTGGCAGAGGCAGAGTCGGCGGACCGGGAAAGGGTGGGACTTCCGAGAGCCTTGGCCTGTGCTGCAGCCATGGTCCAGTCACGGGCAAGGGAGGGAGACTGGACAGCGGCAGGGACATTCTCGGAGGTGGTGGTAGTCTGGGTATCCACGGACGTCTTGACAGACTCGTCGCGTGACCTTTGCTGTTCCTCGTCCTCCGGGGCTTCCTCTTCCACACTCTCGGACATGAGGTCCAAAGTGGGCGATGCAACCATGAGGCCTGCCTTTTTCTGCATGCCAGGCGTGACAAACAGGCTGGCAGGTCGGCTCTTGAGTTTCAGCGGGCGAGGTTGCAGACTGCTGCGCCGCGTCTTCTTGATCGTCTCTCGCTCTGCCTCTTGACGTTTCCGCAGAGCTTCTGAGTCTTCAATGTCGGTCGTGTGGCGTCCACCCAAGCCGGCCGAGGATCGAAGGACGACGGGAGACGCGCTGTCTTCTTCCTCTTCTTCCTCCATCAAGGTGCCGAGGCCCTCGGGCTGGTTAGTGTCGACACTGATGTACATGGACGATGGCCGAGCCTTGGGGCTCCTCAACTCGCCCAGCGACGATGAGTGAGACATGCCGCTAGAAGGAGCAGAAGGAGCGAGAAGATTGGGCCAGGTGGTCGAGGGTGACATGGCACCGATGTTGCTGTCGTCGGCGGTGTTCTTCTCGTTGACTTCAAGCAGTTGGGTGCTCGACCGCTTGTCCATGCCATCCTGCCCGTGGATTTCGTCAAAGGAAGGCAGTTGGACGCTGCTCTGACGAGAGTGGGCGAGGCTGCTGCGGCAATTCGGGGTAGGCGATATCGGCGAAGCAGGAAGCTGAGTCTGCTGGGCTGATTGAAGGTGACCGTCCGCAATGGACGGCGATGAGGAGCGGGCCCGTCCCTCCAACTTCTCGAGTGCCGTTCGGCGGTCCTCGCCGTCGTGGGTGTTGGCTGCTTCGCTACTTTGGAGAGAGCCGCGCCAGTCAAAGTCTCTGACAGCGCTGCGCCTGTCTCCGGCAGGGCCACCGAAGAGTACACTGGCTGCCGGAATGCCGGACAGGCGATGGCTGATCCTGCGACTGGCTCGGTAGTTGTGAACGGGATTGTCTTGAGACACGGAGATGGAGGGGTAACCCAGACCACCCATGAGCTCGATGCTCTCTCGTTTTGTGGAGAGCGAGACCTTGCGAGAATGGCGAGAAGGGCGACGGGTGTGCGACGATGAACTGCCAGATAACGGGCGGTCCGTCGCTGCGGAGTTGCCAGTCGACAGGCGGTTGGACTGTCGTTGCTGTGCACCATTGCTCGTCTGCTCTTCAACGTCGTCCCACTCTCCCGACTTGGGTGCAGGAAATGAGCCTGGGCCGTGCTCTACGGCGAGCAGCGTCGAAGCAGAGTTGGAAGGCGCAAGACCGATGAAGCTAGGAGGTCGAATGCTGGCTCGCGAGTTGGCTCGCGAGTGGGTGCGCGAGTGTGTCCGTGCGTGAGCCTGTTGATTGGGAAGCCACGACGATGGACGCGAAACGGTTGCTGCCGACAAAGAAGGGCGCTGAGCGTGGCCGGCGGTCGGAGGCTGGGCACCGTGGAGACTCTGACGGAGTGCGGCTGCAGCCGTGGCGGCCATACTGTCTGCCGAGATGGAGATGGACCCCACTCGAGAATGACCCCGGGCGTGACCGGCACGCGAAGGGTTGCGACTATGGCTGCGGGCGTGGCCAGCCACGGCAGCAGTGCTGTTGGTGTTGTTGGTCGCATTGTTGTTCTCGAGGTTCGACGAGACAGATGGCACCCTCGTGTGAGCCTGCTCTGCAGCTTTCACGATGGATGCCTCGACGGCATTGGCTACGTTTGTGGAGATGCGCTTGGCTTGTGCTGCCGAGAGCTGGACGGAGGTGCGTTGCTTGGGCTGTGCTGCCTGTGCCTGTTTTGCACGGTATGTCTTGAGCTGTGAGGGTGAGAGGCGAGGATTGGTGTCAGTAAGAGTGCGCCACGACGATGAATGTGCGCGGTCGAGGCGCGACTCACCTTCTTCTTGGCGGCCTGAATGCGCTGCTCACGCTCCCTGTCGTCGCTGGAGAGTACTGATTCGTTTGTCATGATGGCTGAGTGGTCGCGTGGGTGTTGAAAGTGTTAAAAGGGTTTGTCGCGGTGGCGGCGAGGGTGAATTGGTAAATCGTTGCCCGTGCAGGTGTTGGTGCCGGACGTATGTGTGTGTATGTCGTGGCCGAAAGCGAGCTTTGTGAATAAATATTCACAACAGCGAATGCTCAGAGCGGTGTGAAGGGCGTGACGTGACGTAAGATACAAAAAGGTGCGAGCCGAATAGAAGATCGTTGGGTGGGCGCAGCAGGAAGAAGATGAACCGTAATGACGATGATGTTGGTTGGTGTCGTCTGGAGTCGCTGGAGAAAACAAGTCGGAAAGCGTATCTCCTCAAATGAAGCCGGCCTCGGATGAAGAAATGTTGAAAGGGGGAATGACCGGGACTCGACGCGACGCGTGGACCCTTGGATGAGAAATCGGATCGCGGGTCGTGGACGCGATGTGTTTGTTGGTTACGCAGTGGTGTTGGAGAGAGAGGAGAGACGATGGCTGATCGCAGACCAGATGAGAACAGCGGGCGGGGGAGAGTCACTTGGCGTGGCAGTGGTGGTCGCGGTCGCGTGTACGCGGGTGCATATGCGTGTACGCGTGTGCTGATGGTGTGTGTGGCCGGTTGGCACGGTGTCTCTCTCAAGGACGATCCTTCAAGGTGGTCGATGGGGAGTGTGCTGGTTGTGCTGCGTTACACGGCACAAAGTCAACGAGTGACGGTTGTGTGGGCTGCAGATGATGCGCTGTGGGGGATGGACAAGGAGCGTAGGCGGGGTAGGAGTGGAAAGGGGAGATTGCGCGTGTGCAAAAACGGAAGGTGAAAGGGTGGGTGAAGAGAGGGGAGGTTCGGAGGTGGTGATGGCGGTGTGGTGGTGGTAAAAGGAAAGAGGGAATGAAGGGTAAGTGTGGAGAAGTGGCTGCCGATATGGACAGATGCCAGTGGAGAAGGTCGACGTCGAGGTCAGAAGGCGGTTCCCTCGTCAAGGTCCACGGTGAGTCGATCTCGACGGTCGACGCGGGCAGACGTCGTCGTCCAGGCGAGGTGACACGCCGCCGCCTACGCCCACGCACGCAGGCAGGCAGACGCCAATCGGGCAGTCGACCGTCGACTCCCTCGGGCGGGACTTGCCCAGGCAGGAAGGCGCAAACGCGCAAACGCGCAGGCGCAGGGCGGGGCGGCCAGACGGGGCAGGGGGTCTACTGCCTTTGCCCTCCCCGTTTGGGCGTGCCCTGGCAGCGTGGCGTCGTTACGGCACCACGGCAGAGGCCGGTGCGCAGGCGGGGGAGAGGGGGCCCGCGGCCCCTTGGCGTTAGGCGGCAGAGCAGTCTAGTTCAGCAAGTCTCCCGAAACAGGGCGTTCGACGCCGTGCCCGCGTGCCCGCGTGCCCGCTCGCCTCCTGTCTTCTCCCGCCCCTCCCACTCTCCCTGCCTTGCGCGTCCTCAGTCGCGCATCGAGGACCCGGCCCGCGATGGGGCGGCACACCAGCAGCACGACACGGCGGGCACGCCTCCGGAGTGTTTGTCCCCTGGCGCAGGAGAGACACTGGCCTGACGCTCCAGGGTCTGCGTGTTCCTTTTTGGACGATTGCTGCGACGCACCGACCGGCAAAGGCGTGATGCCGTCAATCAAGACCCGCCCATGGCCTTTTTCGTCAACGCGATATGGCCGCCTCGCCGATCACACGAATGAAAGAAGACGACCATCATTTGGGCCGCTCTTTCCATTGAGGGCTATCTGCCCCCCTTTCCTCCATCAGTCCGCTGCCGAGGTGCTGACGGGCGCCTGAATACAATACGATCACACGCTACGAATCGAAGCAAAGCGGGCAGCACTCGATCGGAAGTTGTGCGTGCGCGATGCAGCATACAAACAAGATTGCTTCCAGTGGCAGAGTCCGAGTCCGAGTTGGACGCACAGAGTAAAGCAGCCCGTCATGGTAAGTAAGCAGGAGTAGACGCTCACTCAGCCCGTGGAGCCCATCGTCGTCGCCGCAACCGCCACCGCAAGGATCGCAAGGTCCCTCTTTTTCGTTCGCGTGGCAAAGCTTACTCTTGGCCGACTGCGTAGCCACGAAGAAGCTCCGGTCATGCAAAGAAACGTCGACGGGACACGTTTTTTTCGGACACCGGCGGGCAAGGGCGGCAGTCAGTCCTCCGTGGCCGTCTCCCGCTCCCGCGTCGCGCGTGCAGCTGGCTCAGCCGGCAATACATAATAGACTTTCTTGGTCTTCCTTTGTGTGCGTCACGCAGTGCCAGCGGGCTGACCACGCGCCCTTGTCCTTGCAATGCCACGATGCCATTCGCACGAGATTCGAGATACGGATTCACGAATTCACGTCCAAGGTAGCCCTAATCTCGGGCTCCAGGTGGCATTCCCAATCACCGCTCGCGAAGTACAATACAAAATGAAATGTGGGCCTTGTGTGTGGTGAGCCTTGTGTGTTGGCCTCGTGAGAAGCCGCCCCCGTCTCTTCGGCTGGCCTGCTTGCGCGCCTCGCCAGTCGCGCGTGCGCGTCGTGGAGAAGAGACCCCCTTGCGTAGGTAGCGCTCGACTCATGACACTTGCCTGAAGAGAGTGTGGTTGTGGTATGAATAGGATGACAAGAAGCGGGACAAAGCAGCGAACGACGTCGACGCTGCGGTACGTTCAGCTCTTGTCCATTGGTAGCTTACCGATGTGTGGCAGCATCGATACCTTGGAGGAATGGAGGGCGGCCATCGGAACAGTGACTGAGTCACGTGAGGAGACATCCGCTCGATACCTCGGCTCCGAGTCGCTCAAAATTCACGAGGCTGGCTCTGCCAGGCCTGCCAGAAGTTCGAGACCAACACACACACTGCGCCTGAGCCCGCGGGACTGGCACAAGGTTCGAGCGCGCGCGGCCTTTCGCGCTGCCTGCCTGCCTGCCTGCCTGCCTGCCTGCCTGCCTTGTTCCCCCCTTCCCTGCCCCGCGCCTGCCGTCGGCCGTGCGCTCAAAGGGCCAGAACTGGCCTCGAGTGACGACGAGACCATCGTCGCTGGTCACGACGGCAGCAGCAGCAGAGCAACACCGACGGCGGAACCAAGGGCTTCCTACAACCGACATCTTCGGCCAAGGCTCATTACTTACAGACGTCACCCTCTTGCTTTGACCCCACCATACCATCCTATATTCATATCCCACACCAAACACCCAACTCCATCCACACACATCCATCACAATGGCTGACACAGAGAACAAGGACGTCCTTGCTGGCACTGGCGTAAGTAGCCCAGCCCAGTGACCGGTCGTGAACCCGGCTCATGCTCAGTCGGGGCCACGGAACCACAACTGACTTTACCCTATTCTGCTGTCTCGACATTTGCCACGATGAACTCGCCCAATTTCAGGAGGAGGAGCCCACTGCCCACTTCGAGCCCGTCGTTCAGCTCTCCGACGCTGACAAGATCGACGTCAAGACCCACGAAGAGGACGAGGATGTTTCCTTCAAGATGTGCGTACCCCGCCAACAAATACGTCGCCGTCGCCGTCGCCCACTTTGATGCATGCTCGTGTTGTCACTCCTACTGACGTTTTCTCTGCCCCAATTCGATCGACCCCCTCCGCACTGCAATACTCGTCATTCGACCTCATCGTGCATGCACTATGCATTTCCCGTCTTCCCTTCTCACTGGACCCCGCCTTGCCTCTCCTAGGCGTGCCAAGCTCTTCCGATTTGAGAAGGAGTCCAAGGAGTGGAAGGAGCGCGGTACTGGTGACGTTCGGCTCTTGAAGCACAAGAAGACCAACAAGACCAGGCTGGTCATGAGGAGAGACAAGACCCTCAAGGTCTGCGCCAACCACTACGGTGAGTGTGGGCGCGCAAGTTGGCGCAGTGACTAGCGCGACATCGCAGAGATTACCGTCGTCGGCTGCGCTGGATCATGGACCGCCATTGGGCTCTTCTGACACCCCGAAACCCCTGCGCACCTGCCACAGTCCTCCCATCCATGACTCTGTCCCCCAACGTTGGCTCTGACCGCTCGTGGGTGTGGAGCGTCGCCGCCGATGTCTCGGACGGCGAGCCAACTGCCGAGACCCTCGCCATCCGCTTTGCCAACTCTGAGAGTGAGTAGAGTGCTGCCACTGGAGCCGCGAGCTTGGCCTGGCCTGGCCGCCATTTCGCATCTTGCGTGTCACTGCGACTGACAATGTATCGCCCTTTGTCCCCTCTTCGACACCAGACGCCAACCAGTTCAAGGCTGCATTTGAGGCTGCTCAAAAAGCCAACTCGGCCCCCAACGCCGAGGGCGCTGCCGACGAGACGGAGGCACCCCCCGCCGACGGAGGCAAGGTCGGCGAGGCTGAGACCGAGGCCGCTGCTGAGAAGAAGGAGGAAGCTGCCCCTGCCGCAGCCGAGGAGAAGAAGGAGGAAGAGACCGCCAAGACGGAAGAGGCTTCGGCTGAGAAGAAGGAGGAATAGATGCGCGCGCGCAGGGCAGACGAGTGGAGACATTGTTGGCAGTTGACGTCGCCGTCGCCGCCTCACGTCGATGCCCAACGAAGTTTTCCCGTCGTCTTCAGTGTGGTTTCCATTTTCCGTTCTCATTCCTAGCGTAATGGTCCAATCGTACTGCGTCGAAGCCGTCACAAGGGCAAGATTCCGTCATGTGCTCGTTGCCCAGATGTCTGTACTGATTTCGAAGAATCGGGGCCGGCAAAGATTTGCGTGACTGCAAGTAGCATGGGAGAGAGTGGCTATGGCCTCCCCAAGCTGTTTTTCAACGCCTTCTGTGATGGTCTCTGAAAATGCTGCTGTGCACGGTTCGTGCAAAGAAGCCATGGCGACTTGCATTGCCGTCGAGACAGCAATCTATTGTATTCAGCACCGACGCATACATCCATCGTCATGTGTGCGCTTTCCTGACGCGCGCGCCCAACGCGGGCTGAATCCCAACTTGCACATCTTCTCATAGTAAACCCCGACGGCTCTGTGTGGAGCTCCTGCAGCGAAACTTCCTGCTACCGCCTTTCCTCGTCCTTCTCTAATTCTCGCCAGAATCATACACGTACACACCGCCCATCCAGCATGTTCGGCTTTAGCAGTGGTAGTGGCAGTACAAGCGCAAATGCCAGTGCCAGTGCGAGCGGAAGCACCGATAGCCGGACGGGGCTGCTGCGTCCCGAGACGCATACACATGCGCAAAGGCATATCCTGCGGCAGGACGACGACGTCCCCTTGCCTCTAGGAGGTGCCGCTCTTTCGCAGCCGCAAACGCAAGAGCAGAGCGGGATCGAGTCGATGGCATCGAGCTCGGGCTCGGCAGGTACGGGGACGGGGACGTCGAGCTCGGCGGGGTTCGGGTACGCCCCCGCTGCGCCTGGGCCTGCGCCCGCGCCCGCTATAGTCACGACCCCAAACGCCAGCAACGGCGCTGAATCCTTCCTCCTCTCCATGTTCAACGAGACGGGCCTCACAATCTGGAAAGGCTCCCTGGGTGCCACGGCCCTCGGGACGGCCCTGGGCGCCGCGGTCGGCGTTGTCCGCGCTGACCCTGCGAAACCGCCCGTGTACCTCGCTACGAGGGGAGCAAAGAATACTTTTGTCCTGGCATTTCCTTTCTTCGGTGCGTTGCGGCGCGCAGTCGCACACCAGACTTAACAGCTTGCGTAGCCTATTCCCTTCCCCCACACTGACTTCCTTGCCCATGCCCACGACGGCATCTTGTGTCCCCGCCCCGCTTAGCCCTCCGCGAGACAGTGACCATTCCGCTCCTCCGGCCATTCCAATCAGACAACAACGGCTGGCTCCCCGCAACGAGGCACTCCACCCCGCGTCTCTCACGGCATACATACAATGTCCTCCCCGGTATCCTTACGGGCGGGGCCATAGCCGGTGCCGCAGGGGTGTACTACAGTGAGTGCCTTGAGCTCAGGCTCGAAAATCGTCGCGGTCGGGAGAGCAGCTCAGGCGGCTGACCTTCACTTCACTTCTTTTCACCTCACTTCTCTTCCATCCCCTTCGCTTCGCACATGATCAAGGACAACCCTCCGCCGCACCAGGCATGGCCCTCAAACTGGGCCTCCTCTGCGGCGTAGCACAGCTCCTCGTCAATGAAGCAAGGAACCTAACGGGATTTCAGGGCCTGAGGTTCGGGCCTGGCGCACAGCCTCCGCCGGAGCTCGTTGATGTCCCTGCACGCAGCACCGCTGTGCCTGTGCCTGTGCCCGCACCGGCACCGGCACCGGCACCGACACCGACACCGACAGACAAAGGCAGTACCAGTGCGGCGGGCGCCGGCGGGAGCAGAAGCGGAGGTGGCGGGCTCCTAGCGGAGATCAAGGAGAACTTTCCCTGGCCTGTGAAGCGCGTGAGCGACGAGCAGTACGAGGTCTTTCTGAAGAGGCGTGTGCAGGAGCTCGAGGCGGAGAGGGATGAGCTAGATGCGGAGCAGAGGGCTGCGGACGAGATGCGGGCGAGGGAGCGATTGGGGGCGGTTGGGGGACGGACATGAGGCAGGGCGAACTCCAATTGTGACCTTGTGACTTCACCCCTTCTGTGTATCGAGGCAGACGCGCTACCGCAGCTCAAAACACACGTCACGCTGTCACACGATGCAAAGCAGTGAGATCGAAATCAAAATTACACATCACAACGGAATGGGCGCAGAGGAACAAGCGGCGACTGCGTGGTGAGGGGGCAGACGAGCATGTAGGGACAGATGTCGAGGTCAAGGGCGAGGCGAGGCGCGGTCAGAAAGAGAAGATGAGGGAGGGGGAAAGACACAAGACCTATGCCTATGCCTCGCTCTTCCTCTTCTTCTTCTTCTTTTCTGCGCCGTCCTCGTCCTTGTGCTTCTTGCTGCTCTTCGACGGTGTCTCAGGTGCTGTTGCCTCGTCGTCGTCGTCATCTGCCGACCTCTTCTTGCTCTTCTTTGATTTCGATGGCGTCTCTGCAGTCGACTCGTCGGCATCCTCCTTCTTCTCCTTCTTCCTCTTCTTCTTCTCTTCCTTTGACAGGCTCACGTCGCCGACGGAGGCGTCTGCATCCCCATTGGTAGCAGCGGCCTTTGCAGCCTTCTTGGCCGCCTTGCGCTCCTCCTTCGACAGCTTCTTCATCGATGCGCTCGTCACGTCGGCATCGACCGTCTCGTCGGCGTCGCCCATCGTCGTGTCGGCAGCAGCCACGGCAGTCGGTGCGTCGGCGGCGGCATTGTACGAGCGACCACCAGCGTTCATCTCGAACTTCTTTTGCTGGTAGCCAGAGTCCTTGCCCTTGGCCGCGCGGACGCCAGCAATGTCGGTGCGGTGCTCGAGACCGCGTAGCCTGCTCTCAAGCTTGGCACGCGCCTCGAGACCAATCGTCGGGGCGCTGACGTCCGACTTGGAGTCGGCGTCTGCGAGGGCATCAAGACGGATGGAGAGGGCAGCCTTGGTGGCGACCATGCGTGCCATCTTACCCTTGAGCTTCTGGGGTGCCTGGCCGACGAGGGACGAGTGGAAGATGAGACCATACTTGGGTGTGTCGTGCTTGGTCTTGAGAGCCCTGAAGAGTGCCTTTTCGGCACCGAGGATCTGGACCGTCGAGGCGGGTTGCTTGGCAAGGGACATGAGGGATCCTGCGTGGCTGATGAGCCGTGCGCCAACGAGCTCGCCGACGAGGGCGGTGAGGTTGGGCGCAATGGCGGCCATGCGGTTCTGGAGGTACGAGAAGAGCTGGGCACGGTAGGCAGTGATGTTGATGACTTGGTCACAAAGGCTGTAGATGTGCTCAATGTCCGTCTCGGAGATTTCGGTACCCATGGAGATTTCGGCAGCGGCCTTGAGCGTCTCCTCGATCTCTTCTGGGAGAATCTCGGAAAAGTCTGTCGTGGCAGCATTGGTTCGGAAGCCCATTGCTCGGATGCACTTGGCGTAGGCCATGTTGTCGGTGATGATCTTGCCCATCTCAGGGAAGTGCCATCCGTACCATTCCTAAAAAGGTGGGGCCGGGGGAAGCGATTGGGTTTGGTGAGCTCGGTGACGAGGAACATTTGTCACAGCATCACCACGTCGCAGATGCACATACCTTGACACGCATAGCGTAAATGTTAATCTCCTTGTCGAGGTCGTCCAAGAGGCCAATGGCCTGTACAACCATGGTGTCGACCTTGTCTGGGCTGAACTTGAGCTTGTACCTGCTAAGACTGTGGCTGAGACCCAAGCTCATGGTGTTGAGGTCGCGGGGGTCGAGGCTCGAGTCATCCGAGGCAGTCGAGGACAGGAGAGAGGCGAGGTGCTGGCGAATACCACGGTAGAGGTCATTAACGGAAGAGTCGGAGATGACGTTGATGCCGAGCTTCTTGGAGATGGCACCGCCTGTGGTAGAGGGCAGAGGAGGGTAAGTCAGTGAGTTGGTGTACTACAAAAGTCGGAAAGAAGGCTGCTGGCGCAAGCGCAGAATCGTGCACACGGGAACAGGCGACTCACCAAGCTTGGGGTCGACGACGACGAGCTGCTCATTCTTTCCCTTGCCCTTTTTGCTGCCCTCCTGCTCGACAATCTCCTCGGTGAGGAGCTTCTTGAGGCTCTTGCTCATCTTTCCCTCTGCGATGGCGCTGGCCTCCTCGACTGCCTCGGCAGTCGAGGTGAAGCGGGAGATGGCAGAGAGCTTGAGCATGTTGGATGCCTTGGCGGGGTCTGCAAAGTCATCGGCGAGGGTGGGCGAGGAGACCTTGGCGGAGTCCGAAAGCCGGAAGAGGGCAAGGCCCACGGCAGTCTCGAAGAGGACGAGAACCATGGCTGGCGCGTGGGTGGGTGGGGAGGGTACGGGGATTTGCAAAGGAGCTTGAGAGCCAATTGGCTGCGACTGCGACTGCGACTGCGGATGCTGCGCGTCGGGGTCTGTAAGGTTGCTTGCTTGCTGAAGCGGCCTTGAGCGTTAGGGTGGGAAGTGAATCCCTTTTTTGTTGCGTCTATGAGCGACGATGAAGATGATGAAGGAGAACGAGAACAAGTGGGTAGGTTGGAGCGTGAGACTGGAATGCCAGGAATGATTGCCAGTCGCAGGTCCTCGCTGCCTGCCTTGCCTGCCTGTCTGCCTGCTCCCGCTTCAATTCGATTCTGCCTGCCTGCGGGTTGCGGGCCGCTTCGCCTCTTCGCTCTCTCTCTATCTCTGTTCCCAGCCTGCCTTGCTTGCCTTGGGCGCTCTCTTCTGGCCTCTCTGCCTCCGCTGCCTTCTTCCCAAATTTTGGCTCGCAGGTCCAACGAGGTGGCCGCCTCCGCGCCAGGCCTCCCGCTCTGGCAGAGGAATTTTCAAGGGCGGCGAGTCACGTGATGCGGTGGACATCTCGGCTCCGAGTGCCCGGCAAGTGGAGCACTTGCCAATGGCCCGCAACTCGCGTATGCATTACACATCCTGAACTTGCCGTGCATCGTGGCTAGACTAATCAGAATCTACATCGTATCGTGGCCCCCACCCTCACAGAGGCCTCATACCCATTTATCATCAGCATACAGACCATCGCATACGCTTCACACTGCTTTTACAGATACCATGAAGGTCGTCTCGCAACACATTGAGCGGGATGGTTCCGGCAAGGTCACGCTGATACCAGAAGAGGAGTGAGTGTGCGTCGACGAAGCCAATCGGGAGATGTGATCCCAAATCCTCACCCATGTGCTGTCCCGCCCCTCTCGTCTCCTCCCACCAGCGAAGACATGTACCACCTTTTACACCTCATCCAAGAGGGTGACTACGTCCGAGCACCAGCCGTGCGGCGTGTGCAGTCCGAGTCATCGACGGGCTCGATAGACTCGCATCGCGTGCGGCTCAACCTCACCATCCAAGTCACCAAGACGAGCTTTGATGCCACGGGTTCGTCTGCGCCGCCGGATCCCAACGCCGCGAATGCGGCCAATGCCAGTGCCGCACAAGAGGCGAGCTCCTCCACCGCAGGAGCGCTCGGAGGCGGCGGCGGCGAGGGCGCAACACTCCAGGTATCGGGCCGAGTCGTAGAGGAGAACCCGCACGTCAAGATGGGGGCTTTCCACACACTCGACCTCGAGACGAATCGGCAAGTGACCATCACAAAGGACAGCTGGGACAGTATCCACCTGCAGCGCCTCTCCGAAGCGAGCGACGTGGGGCAGCGTGCTGAAGTCGGCGCAGTAGTCCTTGGAGAGGGCACCGCCGTAGTTTGCCTCTTGACGGAGCACATGACCGTCGTGCGGCAGCGCATCGAAGTGCCCCTCCCGCGCAAGCGCAAGGGTCTCCCAACGTCGGCGGCGGACAAGCCTCTAGGGCGCTTCCACGCGCAAGTCTACAATGCCGTGCTGAAGCTCATTTCGCTCCCTGCGCTTCGTCTCATCATCCTCGCATCACCTGGCTTCACAAAGGAGACGGTATACGATTTCCTCTTCGAGGAAGGGACGAAGCGCGGCGACAAGGCCCTAGTGGGCGCCGAGGCCCGCCGCAAATTCATCAAGATTCACTGTTCCAGCCCGCATGTGCACAGCCTCATGGAGGTACTGCGCTCACCTGAAGTCTCGGCCCAGCTCAAGGACACCAAGTTCGCGCGCGAGGGACAGCTTCTCGAGAAGTTTATGCGCACACTCGCATCCGATGAGCTCCGCGCGTGGTACTCTGAACAGCACGTCCTCCTCGCAGCGGATAGGGGCGCCATCCAGACGCTACTCATTTCCGACGGGCTCTTCCGCTCGGCGGACCCTGCGCGCCGCAAGAAGTTTGTGCAGCTCGTCGAGGACGTGCGGAGTCAGGGCGGGGAGGTGGCCATCTTTAGCAGTATGCACGAGAGTGGTCGCCAGCTGAATGGCCTGACGGGCATTGCTGCGATCCTCACATGGCCGATGGACGTCGAGCAAGTCGAGGAGGAAGAGAGGGAGATTCGGGAGCAGGCTGCCAAGGAGAAGCAGGATGAGGCGGAGCGCGTACGGCGGGCACGCATAGAAGCAGGAGGCGAAGAGGAGGATCCGATGGCGGGGATGCCGGAGCCCAATCGGAATCATGCGCTGGACGTGTGAGATAGCCAGCGTGGGGATTGGGAGCCCACGCCCGTGGTTCAGAGCATGTATGCCAAGCATCTAGACCTGCGTCATCCAATAACATATATCCCTCGGTCAGCCAGAAAGGATCAGTCGTGTGTGTGTGTGTGTGTGTGTGTGTGTGTGTGTGATGAGTGATTTACAGGGAGCAACGTCACGGGCCACAGAGTTTCGAGCGGAGCGCCCGTGCTTGTAGTACCTTTTGACGCAGCTCAGTCCATAACTGCGGGACCGAGCGACACAACGACGGGGAAGAGAAGACGTCAGAAGTCAACGACGGCAATGAGTGTCTGCAACGTCCCTCGATCCGCGCCAAGCACTCACCATGCAAGAAGAGCAGTCCCAGCCCGCTACCTACGAGCAGAGCCCCCAAGAGGCGATTTGCACTCCTGTTCCTCTCCCTCGCCTTCTTGAGCTGCGTATTGCCCTTTTCCACTTCGACGCGCTGGTCCACGGCCTCATTCCCTAGGCTGGAGATTGTCTCGTTCTGCATCGAGAGGTGCTGGATGAGCGTCGTCTGCAGCTCGGCAATGGTATGGAGCGTCCTTTGTACGGATTCTACAGCGGCGAGGTCAGCCTGGAGGGTTTTGGCGAGTGCAGAGGACTCGGAAGCAAAGAGCTGCATTTGCTCCTGCGTCAATTCCTCTTCTGCTGCGCCTTGGCTCTGCATGGCCGAGGCCGGCGTGCCTTCATCGGCAGAAGGAGAAGAGGCAGACCCGGTACGAGGCAGTGCCGTCGCTCTAAAGCTCGCCACACTACCCGGTACAGCCTGAGGAGCTTGCTTCTCGGTACGTGCAAGAGAAGGGGTACCCTTCCCTGTGCTGACATCGGGCCCTATCCTACGCTTTCCTGCCCTCTCCTCGAGGGCCCGCACCCGTGCCTCTTGCATGAGGCCTGCCCGCTCCCCAGCCCGCTTGAGAGATGCGCCCATCTGCGCGGTAATGGCTTCGCGATGCTGGTTCAGCTGCTCAGAGTACTCTGTGCTGTCTAGCGAATTGGGCGGGTTGACTGGCGCGAGCAAACGCGCAAATGCTGATGCTGCGGGCGTTGGCTGGCTGGCTTTGCGCACTGTGAGAGGGGAATAGCGTCGTCGGGATGTCAGCGGTGTTCAGAGTTGGACTGCTCTTTTTTTTGCCGAGGGTTCTCTCACTCACTTTCCTCTGCCTTGATCAGCTCTTTGAGCCTCTGTATGCTCTTCTCCAGCACGAGCTTGAGATGGAGGTCCACCTCGTCCTTTTGCTCCTCGGTGAGGTGGGGCAACTGGGCATACCCGTGCAGCCCCTGCTCAGTAGCCGCAGCGGCAGGTAGAGCAACGACTTCTTCTGTATGCGCAGATTCAGAGTGCTGCTGCTGCTGATCGCCAAAGGAGCGAGGCTGCGTCATGCCATCAAATTGGCGAGGCGGTGGCCCCAAATGCAGGTAGGGTCTCCTAACTGCAGACAGGAGGCCATGCAGGCTCTGTATGTCCCTGTTCAGCTTGGTGGCCTCGATATTCCATTGCTTCTCCGCTTCACGCCTTCTCCTCCAGGCTGCAGCCGCCTGAGACTTGGAGGGAGGCTTGTGAGGCTGCGGCCGCGGTGTAGACGGCCCAGCCTGCTCTTGCACGATGGTGCGAAATGTTGCCGTGAGATTTGCCCGAGCTGAGCCCCTCGCTCGAGGGTGTGTCGGGGCCGGGGCCGGGGTCGTCGTGAGTACAGAGGCCATGCGGGGTACCTTGTCGATGTAGGGAGGGTAAAAGCAGTGGTGTTGGCCTGAGGATATCGAGATGGTGACGCTCGGCAGTGCAGTCGTTTCGCCAAAAGAGGTTGCTGGTGGTGCATCCTGGCACAACAACTCTGCGCGCCCGCTGGGCCGTGCACGCCGCGCACGCACACACACACCCACACCCACACGCACGTGGAGCAAGGGGTGCGAAGAAGGGCCGTGCCAGGCAGAGACGTTCCTCAAAAAATGCTAAAGACCGTGGCCAACAAGTCCGGTCTGAAATCATGCCCGGTCTGAAAGCATTCGATCACGCAGCCTGCGCTGGTCAGAAGGAGCAAAGGTCATTAATGACATTGCGCCTGGGCTTCGAGTGACGGTGACGCTATGTGAGAGAAGGGTACGTAGTCATGCTACCCAAGGCCTCCCCGTCCGGAGCCGAACGAGTATCGAGGCGAGATGAAGCCGTCCCGTGCCGTGAGGTAGCCCCTCGACCACGTGGACGGAGCCGAGGGTCAGCTGGAAGGATCCTTGACCTTCACAAAGAGTTGGACGCCGAATGCGCGAAAAGCAGGAGTCCTAGCTCCGACGGCTCTCGTGTCCGCGGTGTCCGCGCTCGTCGTCAGCATAGCAGGCTTGTTAATGGAGCCAGAGCCCTGACTCTGCGAAGGTCGGAGCTGCGCAAGGTACAGTACGACCAAGGTGGCGCGGACGCGGGTGCTGCAGCCAATGCGGTAAGGCGAGTGCAAGCAGGCAAGCTCTCCGAAGACTGCGCCCGTTCCTGTGCCGACTCCAAGATTGAAAGGGAAGAGTGGGCGCCGACGGTGCTCATCCTCACGTTTGCAGCGCCCTTTGCTTCTTTGCTCGCCTTGCTGCAGCGGCACAGATGCCTTCCGACGTCTAGGAGAAACTTGTGTCGCAGCGGCTCGCGCGACGTGCATGCCGTTGCCGCCTACTCACAGATCGCAGAAGAGCGTGGAGAAATCTCTGTTCTATCCAGTCCCCGCCCTTGGAGACATTCGAGACAGACGCCGAATTCACGCAACTTGGTGCCTGCTCAGTCGTTCACTCAACTTGGTGTCTGCTCAGTCCGACCTGACTCAGCCATGGCTCAAGCGCACCTCACCACGCTGAGCCCGGGCGGCTCCGAATGTCACAACCCTCAGCGCTTGATCCGACTCCGAAAGTCTCGTCTCGACTGAATAGGCTTTGCGAGAACTGGCGATGACAGCGACAGCGACCTGTGCGTGGCGACTGTCATTCGCTTGCTTTGGGGGCAATCACGCGTGCGGGCGCGGGACAAGGTCTAGGCGAACTGAGCGTCGCTTAAGTACAATATTTTACTCGCGCGTTGGGTTCGAGCCCAGCGCGCGCCCGCCTGCCCACGCCACGCGCCCCAGCCCGCCGGCGGATGGGCTGCCGGTCCATGGATCCGATGCAGTTGGTCATGGCAGGCAGCTGCTTCCGTCTGCAGGTCAATCTAGATAGCGGCCTGTCCAGGCCGTCCTACTCGCGCTCCAAAATAAAATCAGGGGGTGTTCGAGCTGCCCGCCTTGGCTGAAACAAGTCGTGCCATTCCGCGCCAATATCACTGCCCTCTTTGGATTTGAAGAGGTACACTCGCGCCCCTGCTTACATGCGCAGCGCAGGCGCAGATCATTGTCCCTTGCTGACTTTCCATTGTCGACGGAGTGTAAGTAGGCCATTGGGTCGATGCGCCCCGAGGCAAGGGTGATTCGTTGACCCTAGCGACCTGCGTGCGGACCCTCGGAGCGCGCCTGGCTAAAATGTCATGACGCTATAACGTTGTACTGAGCTGAGCGTACGTATCGGCCCGCTCAGGACGGAGTGAAGAGGGACAACCTCCCCCCCACCCCCGCCTCCCTGCCTGCCTGAAGTGACCCCCGCAGCGCCGGCTTGTGGTCCTGGGTACTCCTCGGACCGAGCCTTCCGATGGCGCCCAACGGGACTCGTTCAATGGTTTCGTCACCATTGAGCTCGTTTGGCAATTTGGATTGGCCATCCCTTGCGCAAAGAGGCCGTCTGGAGCCTAACTTCCGGGACAGACACCGCCGCCCGCTCTTGCCGCACCGCGACGCGGACGCCTCGAGGCTGGCGTACAGTCTTCGCGATCCCGAAGCGCTGAGAATAGTGCAATTTGCTGTCCACTCCTTGCTGGGCCTGGCCATAATCACCGACTTGTCGTCGTCCGTTGGGTAGTTAGGACGGGCGGGCGCACTGCCTGGTGTGGGGCTGGTTTCGCAGCATCTTGGCATTTTGCACTTTTTTTTTCTTTCTCTTCTTCGGGTTTACCACGCGCATTGCACCGAGGCCACGTCTCAGTCTCAGTCTCAGCCCCCCGCAATCTGGCGCGCGGAAAGGCCTCAGGGCAGAGGAGCAGAGGAACACACTTCCGACGGAAGTCGTCTGCATGAGCACGCCCCCCTCCCCTCACCCCACCCCAACTCGATCTGAGCGCAGGCAGCAGCCCACAGTTGTTGAGGGTTTCGCAATGCAGTAGGCACTTAGTGGACTTGGTTATTGTACCCTTACCGAGCATCACTCGGCCCCCCCTGGGCTCTGCAGTTGCGGACTCAGCTCACTCACTGCTTGACCCGCTCGACTCGCGCTGCTTCACTCACAATCTACTCGCCTGCAAGCACCGCTGCGCTAAGCTAACGACGGCCCTTGGCATCATTCATCATTCTGCCGCCATTGCTGCCCGCCTGCCTGGCATCTCGCCTCGCTCTCCCGCTGGCTGTGTCGACGGTGCTGCCGGCCGCCGCCGCTTACAGTAGCCGCCGCCGCTCCTTTGCTGCTGCCTTTTGCGGTGACTCCCGACTCCGCCGTCTCCCGCTGATCCGTCCCAACATCGGCTGGCTGCTCTTTTCCCTACGGCAAACGCGCCCTGAGCGCAAAAACGCCATCCACTGTATTGCACGGGACAAGTCTGCCAGGCGGAAGGAAGCTGCGAGCCGAGCAATCTGGTCATGGATGAAATTGCGGAAGCCGTTCTCCCCGCCGCTGGACCCCGCCTGGGACCCGCTGGGCTGTCCACTCTCCGCTGACGCCGACCGCCGACCGGAACCTCTGCTCCATCTCGCCTCACTGCCCTCATTGCCCTCATTGTCCCCACGGAGTCTCCATCCCGCGTCGACTTTGGAACGTCACTGCCTTGCTCATCTTCGCCTTCTGCTGCTGCTGCTGCTAGTCCTTGTGCAGCCGCCGCCACCGCCGCCACCGCTCTTTGCTACGCTCCATCTCGGGCGTCCTTGCGGAGTACCAAGCCAGGAGAATTCCTCGGAAACCCTCGACGGCCCAGCCAGAGCCACGGCAGCGCGGGCCCGTGTTGTGTCGTGTCGTGTCGTGTCGTGTCGTGTCGCCGAGTATATATATCCAGACCCAAGCATTCACCTGGACTCGTCTCTTCTTTCAAGCTTCCGTCTGTTCTCACCCCCCTCCCCCCCCCCCTCCCTCCCTTCCTCCCTCTGCCGCGACTACGAGTACGACAACAAAGGCAAGGCAAGGCTTACCCCACACAACTACCCCATAGATCCGCTGTGCCCTCTCCCGCCCCCACATATATACTAGAATTCCAATCGACTCGCCCTGCCCGACCCTCCCACTACCCTGCGATTCCACAACACGCTCTGCAGGAGGACATCGACTCGCCCACACCCAGCGTACGCAGATGTCTCAGGACATTCCCATGAGCAACTTGCAGTCGGGGGTTCCACACGAAGATGCGCTGAATACCGAGGACCACATTGCACAGGAAATCGAAGAGAAGCGCGAATGGAGCGCCACGGATAACGGCACCAGGCCTGCCACCGCGGCCACCCAGGTCGACCCCAAGGAGGCACAAGATATGCTCAAAAAGGTCGACGAGGAGATCCAGGAAGAGCAGTGAGTAGGCATTTCGACACGTCGCGTCTCTGCCGCACTCGACGCGTCCGCGCCAATTGTACTGACGTGCCCCGCACCCTCCCGCCGCAAATTCACTCGCAGACGCAAAGCCTCCGACATTGAAAAGGGAGATGACTTCGTCCCCTTTAACCTCCAAGACTGGCTCCGCGACTTTACTGGCGCCGACGATGACGACAAGACGGGCCCAGAGCATGCCACTCGCAAGCGCCTCGGCGTCAGCTGGAAGGACCTCACCGTCATCGGCACCGCCTCCATGGACCTCAAGGTCCCGACGATCCCTTCCATGGCCCTCTTCGAGGTCATCGGCCCCATCTTTGCTATCCTGAAGATGTTCGGCATCAACCCAGTCAAGCAGGGCGAGCGCAAGCTCCTCCAAGGCTTTACTGGTGTCGCCAAGCCCGGTGAGATGGTCCTCGTCATCGGTCGTCCCGGGTCCGGCTGCTCGACATTCCTCAAGACCATTGCCGACAAGCGCGAGGGGTTCATCCGCACCGAGGGAGAGACCAACTATGCGGGAATCTCTGCCAAGGAGATGGACAAGCACTACCGCGGTCAGGTCGTCTACTCCGAAGAGGACGACGTGCACAATGCCACCCTCACCGTGCAGCGCACCATTGACTTTGCCCTCAGGCTCAAGGCACCCGGCAAGTCCTTCCCAGACCACACCCGCAAGACGTTCCGCAAGCTCATCCGTGACACGATGCTCAAGGCGTTCAACATCGAGCACACCAAGCACACCCTCGTCGGAAGCCCCACCGTTCGAGGTGTCTCTGGTGGTGAGCGCAAGCGAGTCTCCATCATCGAGGCCCTCTGCTCCAATGCCACCATTCTCAGCTGGGACAACTCCAGTCGAGGTCTCGATGCCAGTACCGCCTACGACTACGCCAAGTCGATGCGCGTCCTCACCGACTTTTTGCAGGTGACCATGTTCGTCTCCCTCTACCAAGCTTCGGAGGTCATCTACAACGAGTTCGACAAGGTCCTCGTCATTGACGAGGGTCACTGCGTCTACTTTGGTCCTCGTGACGAGGCTCGTCAGTACTTTATCAACCTCGGCTTCGAGAACCGACCACGTCAGACGTCGGCCGACTACATCACTGGATGCACCGATGTCCACGAGCGCATCTTCCAAGAGGGCCGCGATGAGACCAATGTTCCTTCGACGCCGGAGCAACTTGCCGCCGCCTACCAGGATAGCGATGTCTGCAAGCGTATGCTCGCCGAAAAGGCCGAGTACGACGAGCTTTACGGAAAGGGAGCCCTCCAACTTCCCTTCAAGGACGCCGTCAAGGACGAGAAGCACCGTGGTGTGCGACCCACTTCCCAGTACACCGTCTCTTGGTCCCAACAAGTCTATGCCCTCTGGCTCCGACAGATGCAGATGCTCCTCGGCGACAAGTTCGACCTCTTCATGTCCTACGTTACCTCGATCATCCTTGCTCTCCTCGCCGGTGGCATCTTCTTCAACCTTCCCAAGACTTCCGCTGGCGTCTTCACGCGCGGCGGTGACCTCTTCATGCTGCTCCTCTTCTCGTCTCTCTCTGCCTTTGCCGAACTCCCCACGATGATGCTCGGACGACCTATCCTGGCCCGTCAAACTGGTTTCGCCTTCTTCCGACCCTCGGCCCTCTGCGTAGCTCAATTGCTCGCCGACTTCCCCTTTGGTATTCCGAGGACGACGATCTTCTGCATCATCCTCTACTTCATGAGTGGGCTCGATCGGTCGGCTTCGGCCTTCTTCACCGCTTGGCTCTGCGTCTTGGTCTCCTACTACAGTTTCAGAGCACTCTTCAGCTTCTTCGGCGCCGTCACCAAGAACTTCTACACGGCAGCACGTCTTGCGGCCATTGTCATGTCCTCGCTCGTCCTCTGGGCAGGCTACGTCATTCCGCAAGCTTCGATGCACCGATGGCTTTACTGGGTCTCGTACATCAACCCCGTCTTCTACGCATTCGAGGCACTCATGATCAACGAGTTCAAGCGGGTCACCTTTACCTGTGCGGGAGCCCAGATCATTCCCAGTGGTGATGGTTATCCCAGCGGCCTCGGTCCGAACCAGATCTGCATTCTCAGTGGCGCTACTGCCGGCAGCGATCAGATTCCTGGAATGGACTACCTCTCTGCCACGTTCGACTACTCCGAGGGCCACCTTTGGCGCAATGTCGGTATCCTCTTCGCGTTCCTCTTTGGTCTCGTGGCCATCTGCGCTGCGGTCATGGAGTTCCAGGAGCAGGGCGCCTTTGCCTCGGCCATGACTGTCAAGAAGCCATCGAACAAGGAAGAGGCCAAGCTCAACGAACGTCTCGCTGACCGCAAATCTGGAGCAACCGAGAAGACGGAAGCCAAGCTCGAAGTGTACGGCAAGCCCTTTACCTGGTCCGACCTCAGGTACACCGTCCCCGTCAAGGGTGGCAAGAGGCAACTGCTCGACTCCGTCTACGGCTACGTCGAGCCAGGAACCATGACTGCCCTCATGGGTAGCTCTGGTGCCGGTAAGACTACACTCCTGGACGTGCTCGCCGACAGGAAGACCATCGGAGTCATCGAGGGAGAGCGTCTCATCGAGGGCAAGAAGATTGACCTGTCCTTCCAGAGGCAGTGTGGTTACGCAGAGCAGCAGGACATTCACGAGCCCATGTGCAGTGTTCGCGAGGCACTCCGCTTCAGCGCATACCTGCGCCAGCCTTACGAGGTGCCCGTTGCCGAGAAGAACCAGTACGTCGAGGACATCATCGAGTTGTTGGAGCTTCACGATCTTGCCGACGCCATCATCGGCTACCCCGGCTTTGGTCTCGGTGTCGGTGACCGCAAGAGGGTCACCATCGGTGTCGAGCTCGCCGCAAAGCCCTCGATGTTGCTCTTCCTGGACGAGCCCACCTCCGGTCTCGACGGTCAATCCGCCTTCACCATCTGCCGACTGCTCCGCAAGCTTGCCGACAATGGCCAGACGATCCTCTGCACCATCCACCAGCCTTCCAGTCTCCTCTTCGAGACATTCGACCGCCTCCTCTTGTTGCAGCGCGGTGGTCAGGTCGTCTACAACGGTCCAGTCGGCAAGGAAGGCCAACACGTCATCGACTACTTTGCTGAGCGCGGTGCGCAATGCCCTCCCGGTGCCAACCCTGCCGAATTCATGCTCGACGCCATTGGTGCTGGAAGCCAGCCTCGTATGGGCAAGCGCGACTGGGCAGACCACTACAGGGACTCGCAGATGCACCAGGACGTTCTCGCCAAGCTCGCCCAGATCAACGCCGACGGCGCCAAGCTGCCCCTGCCCGAGGTTCGTGGTTCGGAGTACGCCGCTCCGTGGGGCTACCAGTTCAAGGTCGTCCTGAGGCGCACCATGCTGAGCACTTGGAGGCAGCCTTCGTACCAGTACACTCGATTCATCCAGCACTTTGCATTCGCCGTCCTCACGGGTCTCATCTTCCTGCGCCTTGGCAACGAATCTGCAACGTTGCAGTACAAGCTCTTTGCCCTCTTCATGCTCGCTGTCATCCCCGCCATCATTCTCGCGCAAATCGAGCCCTTCTGGATCATGTCCAGGTCCATCTGGATTCGAGAAGAGACTTCCAAGACGTTCTCGGGTACCTGCTTCGCCATCACTCAGCTGATCAGTGAGCTGCCATACGCACTCGTCTGCTCGATTGCCTTCTTCTTGCCGCTATACTACCTCGTCGGTTTCTCCGACGACAGCGACCGGGCAGCCTACTTCTTTGCAATCGTCTTCTTGGTAGAGCTCTTTGCCATCACGTGCGGCTCGATGATTGCCTCCTTCTGCAAGAGCGGATACCTGGCCTCGCTGTTCACGCCCTTCTTGATCGTCACCCTCAGTCTTACCTGCGGTATCGTCATCCCGCCGCAGTCGATGCCTAACCGGCTCTACTCCAAGTTCCTCTACTACGTCAACCCGGTGCGCTGGGCCATTTCGCCGCTCATCAGCAACGAGCTGTACAACTTCAAGGTCGAGTGCTCCGCCAAGGAGCTCTTCAGCTTCTCGCCTCCCTCGGGTCAGACTTGCTCCTCGTGGGCAGACCCCTACATTGCTTCCGCGGGAGGCTACCTCGTCGATCCCAACGCGACCGACACATGCCAATACTGCAGCTACGCGTACGGCCAGGACTTCTACTCCGGCTTTGGCATCACCTGGGAGGAGAGGGGCAGGGATGCAGGCATTCTGTGTGCCTTCATCGTCTTTAACGCAGCCGTCACGATTCTGTGCACCAAGTTCCTGCACTTCTCCAACCGGTAGAAGAGCGTCTCCGGTGCTTCGTTTCCGCGCACCCCCTGCGCAGTCTCGCTTTCCCCTCTCCATCCCCTTGTAAATGCCCTCGCTAGCTACCAATCTCACTCCGCAGTCCTCTCCCACTTCGACTTCGCTTGTGCTCCTGTCTTTCCCCTGATCTCTTCATCGCTCCTTCTCCTCGCTGTGGTGTAGATATTTTGTCAGCCCAACAAGGGGCTGCGTACGAGTCTTCCACAAGTGGGTTGGCACCTTCCATCCCTAGATGACCATCGAGACCCTCTTTGCGCGCTTCATCTCGGTTCCTCCGTCTCGCTCTTACCTCATTCCCCACACGCACAGAGCTGCGATGTTCACGATGTTCAACTTTCCTCCTAACGGATCTGACACGAGCAATCGAATTACGAGTCTTAACGCAGAGTTCGGAAAGTGTGATGAGTCTGAAGTGCGCATTCAATTCGATTGCGAGCGAAACAATGTGCATTGCCGCAAAGACAGACAGACGCCCACCCCTCTGCCCCTTTCCTCGCTCACCCAGGCCACACGCACGCCGCCATCACAAACAGCCCAAAGTGAACCCTGGCCACTGTCAGATACACACGCACACGACATACCGTTTGACTGATACGTCAAATCCACGTGCGCGCGCCGTACGTGCGAGAGGTCCAAAGTCGACTTCGGGGTGTTAGGGATAGCAGCGTGTCGCTGGCGGCACGGGAGGCCGATGTACATAACTAGGGCCTCGGCGTCCCTAGCTTCTGTGACGGCTGCGGACCTTTGGCTTTGTCCGCCCACTTTGCTCTCCTTTGCTCTGCCCGTCCCCAGAAACAGCACAGCCTCAACCGCCCCGGGCCACACGCATTCATCCACTCTAGCGGCTGCGGCGCGTATAGGTGCGCCACGCCACTTGTGTCTGGGCCCTCGACGCGCTGCAGTGCCACTTGCTTGTGTCCCAGTCCTAGATTGGCCCAGAAAAGCTAAGAGGCTGCAAACCAGTCTCGCGGGGTTGGCCCCATGATGTTGAGCTGCCCAAGTGTACGAGAGCACCATAGGTACCACGGCCACGATACAAGCGACGGCGCAGGTGTTTGTCCATGGGGACTCGATCTCTGAGAGTACGGTTGGTCACGTTCCTTTGATAGCCTCGGCCGTGCAGAGACCTCTTCTTGCTGATCGATGCCGTAGCGCCACTTCCCCACTCTTGGAATGCGACACGAGTTGTGCAGCATCATGGGTCGAGCCGGCGAGCCACGATAGGCTGGTCATCTTGAGGGGACGAGCCCTCGAGCTTACAAGGGAAGAAGGAAGGGAGAGGGCAAACAACGGTGAGGCCTCGTTAGCTTTTGCCTGTACATGCGCGCTGTGCCTTTGGAAACTACCTACCTGGAGGACTCACAGAGGCGCAACCTCTACCATGGCCGACATCTGCAGCCGCGTTCAGGGCGTCGGCGCAGCCCCTGCGGAGGTCGTAGAATTGGAAAAGGGGGAAGCCTGCATGAACGGCATCCGCCTGCAACCGGGCTTTCATATCGATGGATGTAGCCGGTTGCTTGCCATCCACGATGTGAAGCCCCTTCGCCTTTGCCTTCCCCTTAGCTTTCACAATCCGTCGAAAGACAAACTGCTGTGCCTTATCCTCTCGGATCGGGATGATGAGCTGTGGGTCGGCGGGAGTGAACTGTCGTCACCCTCTAAAATGCGCGCACTTGTTTTGCAGCTGTGAGCGCTCGAAGATCGGGACCACAGAGCAGGCCAGCCGAATTTTTGTAGTGGCGACGTTGCTGCTCCATCAGATCATCGCTCAAGTCCTGAGATCGTGCCATCTGATCTTGGACCAGTGGACAAACAATTTGCCTCTTGGAGACGGACGAGCGCCGACACAGATGTCGTCAGCGCAAAGGTCTTGTTTGCTTGAAGCCTTCGGACGCGCCACTCGGAGAGCCCCGTGGCCAAAAGACGAGCCCGATCCGTCGAGGTGGAATAGAGCCGACCTTCTGCTCGCATATGCCAGCAGGGGCGTGCTGCTCGCTAGTGCAGCTGGGGAAGCCCAACCAGGAAAGGAAGTGAGGCATTACAGCTCGACTGGTCTGAGCTGATTCTGCATCGTTGGGGAAGCCGCAGGTGGAGAAAGCTTCCGAGCCCTGCTTGCACCGACGAGTCAGCAGAGGGTCGGCACCGCCTGAGTTGGCCCACACTTGGTCGATTGGATGGGGCCATTCGTCCAGTCAGCCTGTGATGAGGCTTGGCGCGTATCGTGACGAGGCAGCAGAGCTCCCAGCGGTGTGTGCTCAGCAGAGGCTTCGTTCACGTCCGGGAGACAGACGTTGATTCCGCTGGAACAGCTTCCTCGCTTGAGTTCCAGCCGCGTTGCTTCGAGTTGAGAAAAGGTTGTTGGAAGGCTTTGTCAAATGCGTTCTTGCTGTGTGTGGGTGCATCCTGGTGCAGTGAGTGTGGTGAGGGTGAGAGGTTTCTAGGCAAGCGGGGCGAGAAAGGGGGCCAGGACGTGCTGTAATTATAGACAGCAAGGGGGGCGCCAGAACGAGGGCACAGCAAAATCGGAAGACTTCGTTGCCGCTGTATTGCCAATGCCAATCCAGACACCTTGCCTCTGCAACCTTTCGTACGAATTCTCTGGGCAGTACAGCCGAGCTGGCTAACAAGCTTGGAGCCCGTCAGGCGTAAGCAAGGCGTATCAGCGCAAGTGAACGAACACGCGGGCTCGCCGGCAAATCGCCTTTTCCAGCCCGCTGCTCAGCTCAGCATGCCTACCACAAATAGGTAGGTAGAGTACACGGCCAGCTGCCCTCGCCAACCGCTCACGACGCTCTGTCAGTCAGGAAAATGCCTCACCTCGCCCAGCGGGAGGAGGGACGCGGCTGATAGGTTGAGCCGCAACGCGGCGGCCGCCGCCGCCGTTTTGTGCTTGGCGCCCACCAGCACGCTGAGGTGATCAGCTCGAGACTCCCCAAAGTGCCCGGTAGCTCTCCACTGTAGGCCGGTTTTTGCCGTTGCCCAGTGAGGTATGCCGCCCTCCGCCTTGAGGCTCGAAGCTTTGTGCGCGCATGTCCTCCTGAGGCCGCAGAGTGAAGCTTGGATGGGAAGAAAGGTCTTTCCGCACCGATCACTACGAAGAGAAAGAGCGAGCATAGGAGGATGCGACGACCCATGACATGCCCTGCTTTGGCTCTTGCGGACGCAAAGCCAGCCGCTTGCTGCACGAAGCTGAGCTATTCTGGTCGTGCCAGTACTCTAGCGAAAGTCAGCCCTCACCGGCTCTTCAGCTCTGCCGGCGGGGTGGGGTGAGAGCTTCCTTCATAGTCGGGGCTAAGGGGCTAGGTCTGTGCGGCTCGACGAAGCCTTCCCACTCCGCCTCGACTACTCTCAGCGAATACTACTGCAAGTTTGGTAAGAAGCGTCGGAATGCAACAGCGTGAAGCCTAATTGAGGGTTGCTTGAAAGACGATGGCAATTGGAAAGGCGCGACACCACATCCTCGCGCGCATACATCCAAACCCCTCGTCCACCGCAAAGGTTGCACGCAAGCAGCGACCGAACAACGCCGGCACGTTGCTTGCGCCTTAGTGACATCTATATTGCAAAGTACGATTCAGTGGCCCTCACACCCGCACAGGTACCGTCCCGCCCGCAGCTTTCCCCACACGGTTCATCACCGCCAGTCCGACGCCTGTATCCGAAACAGCCTCGACGACAATGAGGTCTACCCCGCCTGCGGAGTCGGAGTCTGACCCGCTCCGGAGGGGACCCTCGTCCAGCCGCCTCAGACCCGAAAAGAGCCGCCGCGCAGCGAGGTGCGGCGCAGTGAGCGTACCGAGGGAGTAAGGGTGGAGCTCCACTTGTGGGCATTGGGTTTCCCGCGCGTTGTCGGTGACGACTCCGCACGTGAAGCTGGGGCCGAGCGCAGCTTCCATCTGACGGTCTTCCGCCTCGCGCTGGTTCTCCGACTCGGTGCTGCGTTCTGCGGCGGCTGACGTCCGCTGCGCATCCAGCCATGCTGTGAGGTCGCCGTCTGACGCCGCAGAGGCAAAGACGGCGCGTGCGAGGGGCGAGTCTACGAGGAGCATCAGGCCGACCCTGACCCTTATGAGCTCGCCGGCGCGCGCTGCCGCCACCTCCTGTACTTCCCGCAGCAGGGCTTCCTTCCAGGTGGGGTAGTCTTGCGTCGCGTCGCCTTGCGGCGGCGATGACGACGATGCCGGGGGAACAAAGACGACGACGGGAGCCGTGGGGCTATAGTGCCGGTACTTCATGCCCGGCGTCGTGGGGTTTGCCTCCATGCTCGTCTGCCGTGCCATGTCCCGCCCATATACCCGCATTGTGACCTGCTCTGAGTGCGAACCTGCACGGCACTGCTCGCCTGCCTCGCTTTGAGGGGACAGCTGTCCATCGTTTGACCGCGAGCGCAAAAGACCCGCCTGGGAGAGGCAATCGCTGATCTCTTCTGGTCCCACGGCGCCCGGGCGTAGAATCCTGAGTTCTCCTGGGGCCGTGACACCATCGACGACGGTACTTTCCACGCCTTGCTGACTCGAACCACCATCGAGTACATAGGGGATCCTACCCCCCGGATGCGAGCCACTACTCTGTGCTTGCTGCTCCTGTTTCAGAGCGTCGAGACTACCCCCAAGATCGTACATGACGTGCTGGGCTGCCGTTGGCGAGGGCCTGCCACTTGCATTTGCTGACGGCGCAGCGAGAGGGAGACGTGACTCGGCGATGAGAGCCCGGGCAAAGGAATTGGAGGGCATTCGGATGCCAACGAGGGGATGACCTGCGGTAACCATCAAGGGCAGGGGGCGCCTGCCTGTTCCCGTGAAAAAGGGCACGCGAGACGAGGAAGGAGAAGCCCCGTCGAGGCCGTTTGCGGCGGTCCCATTTGGATGACTGTCGGCGGGCAGAGCACGATCTGTATCTCTAGCAGCTGGTACGAGGAATGTGATGCCACCTGGCCAAAAGCGCTTCATGAGGGCTTCATAGGAGCGAGGCGGGATCCACCCAGCGCGAGTGACGCTCTCTGCCATATCGACGTCCGAGACGTGTACGATGAGGGGGTTATCCTGCGGCCGGCCCTTGGCATCAAAAATTGCCTGGCAGGCCCTTTCGCTCAGTGCATTTGCCGCCAAGCCGTACACCGTCTCAGTGGGGAATGCAACCGGTAAACTCGCAGCAAGGGCAGCAGAGGCTCGAGAGAGAGAGGAAGCAGTCGTGGGTCCGCAGGTGGCGATGCGTGCGTGACGAAGTGGTTCGAGACTGGGTCGCAGAGGCGAGGAAGAGGAAGCGCTGGGACCTGGCGCGTCGGATCGATCAGAGGCAAAGGTGATGGGCATCGAATCGGTCGGGAGCAATGTCGTTTCAAACGTCCGATGAGGGTATGCTGTTTCAAGTGGGGGAGACACGGACGGGCTTTGCCCTTGCTCTCGCGAGCCGGAAGCCGGAATGGCTGCCATGACTGGCGTCTGTGTCTGTGTCTCGATTGCGGTGGCTAGTGATGCCGGACGCAGAGGTCCGGCACGGAATCGTAGAGCCTGACGAGCAATCAGGCTGCCCAGTGTGCGAGGAGAAGAAGTACTGCCGTTACGCAAAAGAGGTGAATGTATGCGGCGCAGTCGTGGCTGAGGGCTGAGAGTCCAAGGTAAGAGACGCACACTGCAAATGCGAATGATGAATAGTGTAAGTAGGTTCACTGCTGCTCCACCTTGCGGTCCATGAACTCATCCCAGCATCGAAATCTTCTTACACCGAGAAACGCCGCCCTGTCCTCCCTTTCCGCCCTGTGCGTGCGAGCGTGGGGAGCTCAAAATGTGCGCGCGCTTAGTCAGCACTCGGGCAGGACCTTCGAACCCGGACCCGACACGCCCTGCGACTGGGCTGAAGGGACGCGAGGCAATCGATGCCCGTGCATGGTGCATTGCGCGTGTGCGTGTGCCGTGCGTCGTGCAGACTAGCTGCGCCAACGCGAGCGGGGCGTCAAGTCGCAGTTGCGGTCCTCGTCACTGTTGCTGCTGCTGCTGCTGCTGCTGCAGAAAAAAGAAGCTCTTTGCAGTAACTGATGTGGTGCCGCCCGCGGACGTGTGCGGGCGGTGGCCCTAATGAACTGGTCTGGCGTATGATACAATATTATCACGCTGGTCAGTCAGAGAAGGCTGGCTGGACGAGACAGAGTCAGTCAGGCACTTGGCGTTGATGGCAGTTGGCCGTTGATCAGAGGCAGGCAGACATTCAATGGTACTTGAGTAGGTGGTACAAAGGGTCCGGCTATTTACGGTGTGGTGCTGTGTGGGCCCCAGTATGTAAGTAGGGTTACCTCGGTTGGTAATGACTAGCGAGCTGACGTCTCCCGGCAGGAGTGAGCAAGCGAGACGGCGGCGGCGGTCGCGCACCGAGTGTGTGCGTATAGAGCGGGTCAGCGCGAAGAGAGCCTTGGCGCAAGCGGGCATACTCTGGCCAGCGAGTGCTGTTTGGCCGCCACCGAAGAAAATCAGACCTTCCATCTACCGTAGGGACGACCAAGACGCGGGCAGCGGGCCGCCTACGTACCTCGCCGGGTCCGCCCTTCGCTTGGCCATTCCAAAGACCGACAGCCGCACAACGCGGGGGGGACGACGAGGATATTTAAAAGTCTGTCGATGGGCATGGCTGTTGGGCTTAGAGTAATTCACATCGGCGTCTCAGGCGCAGTATTGGTGCATGTTGGCGGCGCGGGCGTGGGCGTGGGCGACTTCGCCTCAATCAACGAACGCAATGCGCATTGCGCCCAATGCCGCCGCCGCCGCCGCCGCCCATGCGCAAATAGCAAACAGAAGAAAGTGTTGGACGCTTGGGGCGCCGCGGCGTCGTGGCTCTGGTGCCCCGCTGCTTTGGTGCTGCTGTTCTGCCTGCAGTCCATGCGCTGCCGCCCCGCGCCGTCCCTTGCTGACCCTTTTTCCCCTGACGCACTTCGTCCTCTCCAGAATAGTGTGCGTGTGTGCGTGTGTGCGTGACTGTGACACACAGACCAACAGGGCGGGGCGGGCGGGCGGCAGGCGGGGGCGGCAAGGCAAGGCAAGGCAAGGACCACAGGCAACCACAGGCGACCATCCTCGTCATTTGTTGACCTCCTTTCACTGGCCGCACAATCGAGGGCAAATGAACAACGCAACTGTGCCGCTCAACCGTGCCGTTCGCCGGCCAAGGGCAAAGGCGGGTCAAGTTGACCGCGAGGGCAACCCCAATACCTGCCTGTACCTACCCGATGAGCAGCCGCTGATCACATCGCGGCCAACTCCGCAGACGGCAGGCGGGAGCCCTGATGGCTGGCTGGCTGGGTGGCTCCCACGACATTCGATGCAGGACCTTCCTTGCCGCCCGCCCGCCCGCCCGCCGTCTATTCGCCTGCCACTCACCATTGGCTCACCGCAACGTCGGACCCGCCGGCAAGACCTCGAACTCGCTCGCCCCCCTCGCTCACTCGCTGATCTGCCCAGCTCACCCTCCCCTCCCCCTGCCGTCCCTTCCTCTGCCGCCCTTCCCACGCACGCCGACCTATCTTGATTCTTTGCGCCTCCTCATCCCTGGTGGATACCCCAGCCGCTCCTCTCAGACTGTCCTGCCTCCCTTGCCTCTCCTGCCACCCGCTACCCTCCCTCGCCACCTTCGCTGCCACCTTCGGCCTTGCTTCCACCCCTCCTCGATGTCGTTGGATCCTCGACCACACCCAGTCCATCTCCATCTCCATCGCCATCTCCATCGCCATTGCCACCTCTTCCTCTCCTTCACGTTCTGATCCTTCGATTCCCGCACCACCTTCCCATGGGACGCACTCACCCGGGCACCAAACAATCTCTTCTCGCCCGACCATTCCCTTGAGGCACACTTTCTTCTAGCACAGTCTCGGCCCCTTTGCCCTCTTTGTCCGCGACCGACCCGCACCACTGTCTTTTCGAATACCCACTCTCCCTACAGAATCCCATTGCCTTGTGCACATAATCTGCTACGTTCCCTCCAAGAGGCCCCCATCCCGGAATTTGCCGCCGCCATGGCCACTCCAACTTCACAAAACTCGTCAGCGACGGCCGCTCAATCCCTCGACCCAGCGCTTGCTTCGCTCGTGGCCGATAACAAGTACATTATCAACATCATCGAGCATGGACCCTACGGATACACGCCCAGTCTCTACCTTCCCATTGCCTTTGCTGCCCTCTATGGTCTCTCTGCAATGCTCCACGTCGCCCAGATGGCCAACACCCGCCACTGGTACATGTCCATTCTCGTCTTTGGTTGCGTGGCAGAGGCTGCCGGCAACAACATTCGCATCTGGGGTCACTACAAGCCCCTCGACATTACACCCTACATTGCCCAGCAGGTCATCCTCGTCGTCACCCCGGCCTTTTTCGCTGCCGTGCACTACTGGGTCCTGGGTCGCATCCTCGCCCTCTTTGGCTGTGGGTTTACCCTCGCATCGATCAGCCCAAAGAATATTGCGCCCCTTTTCGTCATCCTCGACGTAGCCTCCCTCGGCATACAGGCAGCCGGCTCCGCCCTCGCCGCCATTGCAGAAACTGACTCCAAGGATACCACGAACGGGGGCAACATCGTCGTCATTGGACTCTGTGTGCAGCTAGCAGCCTACTTCTGCTTCAATCTTCTGCTCCTGTCCTTCTTGTGGAAGGCTGCCTTTAGCTCCACGACGAGCCAAAACCCGTACTGGACGCGACGCTTCAAGTGGTTCCTCCTCGGGCTCTTCCTCGCCAGCATCCTCGTACTGTGCCGGAGCGTGTTCCGCACCATTGAGATGATCGGCGGCTGGGTCGGCCCCATTTCCACCGTCGAGTGGTACTACTTTGCCTTTGACGCCGCCCCCGTCTGTGCCTCGGTCATTCTCCTCAACATCTTCCACCCTGGCTTTGTCCTCCCCGAGAACCACCGCGAGGCCGTCCAAGAGGGCTGCATCAGGCGCAACGAAGTCGACGGGGCAACAGCCAAGGCCATTGGCAAGCAAAAGGAGTCGAAGAAGAAGGACAAGGGAAAGAAAGGCTCGCGTCCCAGGAGCAGCTTCCTCGTCGGCGGTCCCGCAGACATGAACAACGTCTCGGTCCTCTCTTCTGGTCGCGACAACCTTCATCGCACACAGCCACACTTTCGTACCGGCTCTCTTGCTTCGACGAGCATGGACAAGGATGGCTACTCTCCCGACACGGACAAGGGCTCCTTTGGTTGGTCTCAGCCTCAGTCGCCCGCCGCAGTTGCCTATTCCCAATTCCGGGCTCGCACGCATCCCACGGTCGCCGATCACTTTGCAGAAAACCCAATGATGTCCATGGACGGCTTCGACCCCGTAGAGACGTCATCTCGAGGCATCAAGGAAGACGACGAGGACGACTCTTCGGTGATGATGATGACGACAATGCGGACTGCTACGTCGGCGGACAAGCTCAAGGACGAGCGCAGCCTGACCCCGTCCGTCTACAGCCAGCCCAGCCGGGGTCCGTCGATGGCGACGCCCCTGCCAGAGGTGCAAGTGTGGCGGGATGAAGGCGATGGCGAGGCCACGCCAATTCGCTCCTCGACGCTGGCCCCTTCCAGGCGGTCGTCGTCCGACTGGACCATTTCTGCTGCTTCGCCGACGACGGCTAGCAACACAGAGAGGGGCCCATCGCAGGATGCAGGCTCTCGACAGTCACCGCGTGGACCACCTAGCTCGCCAGGATACCAGCAACAGCAACAGGAGTCAGTCGGACGCAGCCTCCACGCGCATTCTTCGTCGCCCGCAGATGCGCCATACCAGGGTTATGTCGCCCAGCCGCAGCAGCCCGACTTGCGCGTGAGCGGGGCGCACCCAGCTGCAGATTCGACGAGCGTTCAGATGATGCAGGCATCGCCTTCCTCGTCGTCTGTGCACACGGCTGTACTACCCAACGATACCCCCTCGAGGCAGTTCCGGCAAGAAGCAGCGGCTGCTGCCGCCTATGCATCGGCTTCCGCTACTCCATTTGCCTCTCCCTCGCCAGCGCGCCGGCAGGGGGACGAGCCATACAGGCAAGCAAATGTTTCCTCGGTACTTTCGATCGAGGACGATAGGACAGGCCCTGCTCCTGCGTACGGGCAAGGTCACACGCAGCTCATCGTCGAGCCATTGCGCTTCCACCAGCAGCAGCAGCAAGAGGCTCCCAGCGCGGGTGCGGGAGGAGCACCAGGATCCCGGGCGCAGAGACAGAGCAACGTCAGCGAGTACGCCTACGCCCTGTGAGGCGGGTCGCATGGGCGCGGGGCCTTACCCGCCTATTTCTGTGCGCTAAGATCTCGACCCAAATCAATCATTCTGTTAGTCGCCCCGCCCTCAATTGTATCACTCCGCAGCACTGTCGCATCGACACCCACTCTCATTCCCACTCCTCCTTCCCATCGCCCAGCGGCGCCTGCCCAGTGGCCTCGTCTGTATTTTGCCGCGATCCCCGGCCCGTCGATGGAACGACGACGACGGCGCAAAGATCGCACACAACCCAGCATCGTATCGTGTCGCATCTCTTCTCCGTCCCTTTTTCCCGGTCGGTCTCCGACGGATTCGAGCGCCCCCGCCCCGTACCGCCTCGTCCCGTCCCGTCTAGTGTAGATTTGTCTGTTTTTTTGTGTGTGTTCAATCATATTCCAGTTCCCCGTCTTCAATGATCAGTACTTTGATCTCTGATCTCCACTGCGCTCCCGGGTCAGGCTCACTCGGGTGGGTTCCACTGGCTCTGCGACGCACCAAGGCTTTTTGTGAGCATTGGTGGTGTGCCATCACGCCTTCTACCCACGCGTGACCTGTGATGCAGTCAGCAATGTAGAGCCGTCGGTCTATCGAAAGAGATGGTTCTGATTTGAGGATGGAATCTGATAGGGACTACAGAAGATGAACCAGGTCGCAAGTACCGGCAGGAGAAGCTGGAGACTCAAGAGTGAAAAGGGAAGGGGACCGCATTGCGATGCGGAAGACGACGCGACTCGGATCCGACCAAGCAAGTTGGGACGGATTGCATAGCGCGTGGCGCTGTAGGTGCAAGTGTAGACGCGTGCGTGCTTCCGCCGTCCACAAAGAAGGACATCGCCGTTGCGACAACGGCTAGTTCTTCATCCGTTCGAGCCCGTCGTGTAATTTGAGCACCTCTCACCCCGTGCTAATACCCCGTACGCTTTCGAAAACCCCTCACGGATCACTCTTTCTGCCCACATACTGTGACTCACCTCTGCGAAGCTCGCCTCGCTTATTCTTTCCACCCGCAACTCACCTCAGTACAATTCCCCCGCGATGAACCCCGGCGAGAGCGGCCGCCGCTTCCATTCCGCCCCTTACAGCGCCACGGAAAACCCTCTTGCCTACGATTTCAAACTTCAAAGGCTCTCGGTGGGCAAACTTGAGGAGCATCTCTACTCTGCACCCGACCAATTAGTCTCAGTTGGGAGAGTCAAAGTATCTTCTTTTCCGAGACTTGAGCCGCTCGAGGAAGTGCACGAAGCCGTTGCTGCCACCGCATCTTCACCTCCTCGCAATGTTACTCTCGCTGCTTCCGTAGACGATGTGGATGAAGTACCAGACTCATTTTCCCCCGCCACCAGTCAAGACGTCTCCGAGCACAATTCTTCTTCTTCTTCCGCGACCTCAACCGACGGTATCACACAGGACTTCAGAGTTCTTGCCCTCACCACTAAAGACGCTCAAGTGACTGGAGTGTTCAAGGCGCCGCAAGATTCAAACGATGCGGCTACCCCTCCAGCATTTGAATACGCGCCGCCACCCACTCAGCACAAGAGCCACGCGAGCGGAACTCTGCGCCTCAGCGCAAGTATGAGTTTCTCGCCTACGGATGACAAAGCGGTCCGTACATATCATCATGCCGTCGCGGAGGGGGCCTTCTTTCGTGAAGTCGATGGTTTCACCGAGGCTGTCATCGAAGAAGCCACGGCAAGTGGATGGACTGCCGATCGGGACTTTGTGCAGAGAGTCCTTCTCAGCATGAAGTCACTCGTGCGTATCGGACAAGACTCATCCAAGCCGCGCTCTCACGACTACCAGTGGCAATACCGGACATGTGAGACCTCTGCCTTCACCACTCTCTTTCTGAAGAATGGCGCGGAAGCAGACCTCACCCAAGGTCTAGAGTACGTGTCAAACCTTTTCTTGGACAAGGCAAGAGAGCTCGCCGTCAAAGACCGAAACGACCCTGACTCCACGCCCGCATTCTGGGAGCAAGCCTCTTTGCGTACCCGCTTCATGGCTTGGGAATCCCGGCCGCTCTCATACGAAGAAGGCAAGGTGTCGCGCCCTCCGCCCAAGAAGGGCGTCGACAGCAAATTGGGCCGTGGCAGGCCGGATGTAGTCGTAGTACCCAGATACGTCTACGACCGCAAGCCTGATCGGGAAGCCTTGCTAAAGGAGGTCGCGGAGCTCAAGGCGTCCACCGCTGAAGACCAGGCAGGGCGTATCGAGGCATTGAAACAACGCCTAGCCCTACCTGCAATGCAGGTACACGTCCGGCACGATGAGGCCATCGTGATCGAAGCAAAGGCGTCGGATGCTAAGAAGGATTTTGCGCATGCCACCAACAGCAGTCTCTTCAAGACCAAGCACATAAAAGACGTCACCTTGAGCAATGGCGATCTTTGGTTCGTGGTGTGGGTATTCAGGTGTAGGTGCAACGGCGCTTCTGCGGGTTCGTAGAAAATACTGACACGAGTCATTGCTTCCCGTATCCGCACCGCTTGCCAGCATCGCCGGCCCCAACCTATACATCGGATGGTTCAACGCCGGTGTCATCATTCAATCTGGCCCAATCAACGCCGGGAAAGATCCCGTCCTGTTCATGCAGGCCATTCTGCTCCTAGCCAGCAAAGGTCTAACCTTGAACGCCCGGCAAGAGCACAACGTCGGCGGCGACACAGCAAGGCCGCTGCCGAATGCACTCCAACTTCTGCGCCCATCTTTCGAAAACGGAGGGTCAATCGCATTCACCACCGGAATGGGCGCGGCAGCCAAGCTTCGCATCCTGCGCGATGTCGCTGGCGAGGATGTGCGGTGCTGGGGTGCCTCTCGAGGGCGCGACTACCGCGCAATTGGAAGGCACACAGACGTCTGCCTCGTCGACGCTGACGTTACAGAGGGACCAGAAGGCGTTCAGACAGTTGCGCCAGGCCGTTACATAGTGAAGACGAGCAGCGCTTGCGACGAAAATGAAGTCGAGGTCATTGAGCGACTGCGATCGCTGCGAATACCGCTCTCGGTCGCCGAGCGCATCCCTACAGTCCTCGCCAGTGGCGATGTGTCCCTCTGCCAGGACGACCCTTTCACATCGACACTGTCCAAGGCACGCAAGGATGCAGACTCAAGCGCTGCTTTGGATCGAGAAACGACTGAGGCAATCAATGCGGCGCGTCCGCTTCGCTTGATCCTCTACGAGGCCGAAACATTCGGGCTGCATTCGCTGCCCTTGCGACATTCTCTCGCGGTCATTGCGGATGCTATATTCACCAGCATCTATCTCTGGTACGAAACTGGGTTCATGCACCGTGATGTGTCTGAGCACAACATTTCATCCAAATTGTCCCCAGACCAGTTGCTCCAGGAAGACGCATCGATCGAGCAGCTCCTCAGGAAGCGTCTGGAAATCTTGAAGCAATGCACAGATTCGTCGAGAAACGAGTCGCCGTGGTGGAGGCAATTCGCCCAGGACGACATGGCACTTTGCGTCATTCTCGACCCAGAGAACGCTTGCTTCGCGACCAAAGAGAAAAAAGACATGCCGACGGAGGAACAAGAGCTTCGGGCAATCTTCTCCGGCACGCCCCTTTACGGCGCAAAAATCGACTGGGTGACCCGCAATGTCGAGGAAATCGAGGACGTCGAGGTCCTCTTCCCGCGCCACGCCGCCGATGACATCGAGTGCTACGAATACGTCCTCATCGGTCTTGCTGCAGCGCTTGAGAGACAGCGATTGCAAGACCACCGAAGAGGCTGGATCCACCGCCCCGCGAAGGAAATCTCTCGCCTGGTCACTGGTTCCTCGAAACGGTTCAAAAAGGTGATTTCTTGCTTGCCCAAGATGGCTGTAGCTGCATAGCAGGAGACGCTCACTTGAGTGCACAAGTGAGGGCGGCTCACAGGGCCTGCTGCCAAGGCGGTAACATTCAAAGGGTTATATTTTGACCCTACTGAAATCAGGGCTCTAGCCTCGCTCAGGCTCGAGGTGATGTGGCCAGAGCTTATGCGCGCTGGACAGTATCTGACCCTCCCACCAGCTTGCGGCCGTCGCTTCGCCGTTGGATTCCCCCAATCGCGCGTGGTTTTACCCATCAAACTGACACATTCGTTTTCTCTCGCCTCGCTTCCGCAGGTCCTCGAAGACAAGGATCTTCTGGGTCCCGGCCACCCATTGCTGCCAATGCTAGGCGACTGGCGCACAAAGCACGAGAGGTTTTACGCGCTGCGGCAGCTAGAGGTGTTGGACGTCGAAGGCTCGACGTTTGCGGAGCAACGCCTGGCGATGTTCGAGCACCCTCCGGTGCGAGAGGGCGCGGCAAAGCTGTTTCGGGAGGTTGCCACGCTCGTCACTCAGGCAGCTCTCGATGCCTATACCGCTTGGAACACTCGAGGCAGCAAGTAAGCGCACCACTTGTGTGCAGTGGCGCAATGAGCAGGGAGTGGGACATTGCACCCTAGCTTGTCTTGTTGGGGTAGAAGGAGAAGAGGAAGCACTAGCTTCAGATGGAAATGTGCGGTTCGGCTTTGATTTGTACAATACTTTTCTGTGCGCCCAATGAGTCGCAGCTCCGGTGTTGCCGAATTTGTACAATACAGGATTCATTGGCTGTCCCTCACATGCCATGTTGTGCATTTCTTTGCGCGCTCCCCGCCATCGGCAATCGGCCTCTTCCCTTCCTGACGGCCATCCTGCCGCCCGCCCGGCCTCTTTTCCTCCCGGGAAGGTCAGGTCGGGTCACTAACATTGCTTTGCTCTGTGTTGCGTGTGGATTTTTTGCTCGCCGCCAAAAAGCCAAGGAAGGAACGCACGCCCTTTGCCTGACTTGACGCGGAAGTGCGCCAACCAAAAATGCACACGCCCGCGCCCTGCGTGCTGCGTGGCTGCGCTGCGTGCTGCGCCCAACCCCCCGAAGCCATCGGCATGGAATGGAAATGGAATCTCTCCACGTTTCGGTCGGTGCGTCCCGATGCAATGACAATGACAGTGACAGTGACAATGACTGCCTGTCCGTCCACCCGTCCTTGGTCGTATCAGTGGAAGAACTGAAACAGCTGTTCAGTGCAATTGGAGCGAGGGCAAAAAAGGCGGCTCATGGCGCCGCCCTCGCCTCGGCCGAGCCACCAACCCAACTCGAATGCTCGCCAAGGCTTTCGGCCATCTGGCACCCGGTGTCTCAGAGCGCGGCCGACGAGCATTGTTTGTCGCGTTGAGTCGCGTTGAGTCGAGTCGAGTCGAGTCGAGTCGGGGCAGATGAGCCGCCTGACTGAGTGTTTCCTCCCCCGCACAATTTGCACCGCCGCACGCCTTGCGACTGGCACTTGCACCTGCACTTGCACTTGAGAGATTAGGTACGGCCCGGCCCGGCCCGCCCGGCAAATGGCCTCGTCTCGTCTCTGAGGCGCTGCGCGAGTTTGCGGGAAGAAACTGACCTCTTTTGAGTGCCGCCACGCCACGCCAACGCCACTCACTCTCTCCCACGGGCCGACCAATCAATGAACACCGGCCGGTGAAGCCGTTGGAATGGATTTTCCTTGGCTCGCAATCATTATCGTACCGGTGTGGCGACGTCTTCCGTCGGCGGGACTGTGACTGTTGGTGCAAGCTAGCAAAAGCCTAAAGATGCAATCTCGCGCGGGCTTGGTGCAAAAAGTCAGTGCGCTGCGCAACGCCCGCCGTGTCTGCCCCGCCCCTCCCGCCCCTCCCGCCCCTCCCCGTCACCCAGCCCTGCCCCGCCACGCCACGTCTCTGCGACCACGGTTGGTGCGCACTGCAACAGCCAAACCGCGTCTTGCCTTGCCCCCCTGCTCTGATGCCGCTCAGAGTCTTACACCTGCCCTTTGCCTCGGCCCGCGCCGTCGCTTGTGCCCGCCTCCCCCAAAGAGGTCTCGTCTCGTTGCATGTCGTTTGGTTTCGTCTCGCCTGACCTGGCCAGTCTTTTCAAAGCGCGACGGGCGACGGCGACGGCGACGGCGACGGCAGTGCAGTGCAGTTGCGGACAGCAACAGAGACGACAGGCAGGCACAAGCAGCACGGCAGCGGAGCTTCAAAGCAAAGCCAACCAACCAACCAACCGAAGCGTGTGTGTGTTCGTGCGTGCGTGTGTGCGTTTGGTCGCGTCCACGTCCCTCGCCCGGCGCGATTTTTCTCGCTGTCAGTGGGCGTGTGCGTGTGTGCGTGCCTGTGCGTGCTGCGTGCGTGCTACCGCGTGCGCCGCTGGAGATGGGGAAAATTGGCGCGAGCGAGCGAGCGTGTGCGAGTGTACTGAGGTCTCTCTCTGTGTGTGTATTTGCGGCTACAATATTGTACTCAGGAGCGTGTGCCTGGCCAACACTGCGAGCCAAGCCAAGGCTAGCCTGCCAGCCCGCCAGCCCATCAGCCCGCGCCGCCAGGCATCGGATCATCTCCTCTCCCGCGCCTCTCTCTCTCCCCGCTGGCCCTCGCCGACCTCGCTAAGCAACCGAACCGACAACTCCTTCACCGCCGACGTCACACACGCCCTCACCGCACTCCGAGTTCGCGACCTTTGAGCGTCGGCCATTCGTCGCCCCCGTCGTAGTCTTCCTCGGCCGTCGTCGTCGTCATCCTTCAGTCCTACCGCCATCATCCCTCCGTGACCCCGTCCCGCTTCCTGTTCCTGGGCACTGCCTTCACTTCGACCCCATTTCGACTCGACTCGACTCGACTCGACTCGTTCCCACCCTCATTGACCCCTCTGTCCGTTCAGCTTCAACCACCCCACCAATGGTCCTATAGAGTCGAGCTTGTTTCGTAACCTCCTTCCTTTCTTCTGTTTCGTCTTGGCCTACGCCTTCGCCTTCGCCCCCGCCCGCCCAACATGCCCAGGACAACAACCGGCCTCTTCTCGCGGCGCTCTCGCTTGGCGACTGCCTTTCTCGTCCTCCTCGCCCTCGTCCTCTTTGGCACCGTCGTCGTCCTCTCCACCGCCAAGGCCTACTTTTCCATCGACAAGTCGGCATACATCCTTCCAGACGAGCTCGGGACCTGGGAAGAGATCCAATTTGGCCCCCGTGGCATCCCCTTGGGGTGGGCTACCAAGTACCCTTGGGTATGGAAGCTCCTCCATCCCAAGACGACGCTGCCAGACGGCTCTTCGGTTGCAGCAGCCGCCGCCAATTCCATCGACTCACCTCAGATCTTGGCCGAGGCAAGCGAGGATGATGCCTCCCTAGTCGCTGCCGCCGTCGCCGCGGGTGCCATTCCACCCCTCCGTGACAATACACCACGTCCGGCAGACCCCAACTCCCCACCGGAAAAAATTCCCAGGATCATCCACCAGACTTGGATCGACGAGGTGTTGCCCCCAAAGTGGCAGGCAGTCCGCGATGAATGTGCCGCCATGCACCCCGACTATGAATACATGCTCTGGACCGACGCCTCGTCCCGCGCATTCATCGAAGAACACTACCCTTGGTTCCTGTCCACCTTTGACTCGTACCCATTCAACATCCAGAGGGCAGATGCCATTCGTTACTTCGTCCTGCACCGATACGGCGGCATCTACATGGATCTCGACATTGGCTGCAACCGCCGTCTCGACCCCCTCCTCCGATTCGAGGTCATCTTGCCCGTCACCCGACCCGTCGGCGTCAGCAATGACCTCATCTTTGCTGCAAAGGGGCATCCTTTTACCGACCAGATGATCCACAACCTCATCACCTTCAACCACCGCTACTTGACTCATTACCCGACGGTCATGTTCTCCACGGGACCCATGTTCGTATCTGCCTCCTATGGTCTCTACGTAGATGCCCACGGCGCAGCCTACCCTTCGACGCCCTCGCGCCCCGACGCCGGCTTCACGGGCGTCCGTGTGCTGCCCAAGTCTCTATATGGCAAGAATGCCCAGCCTGCCGAAGTGCCCGACGCCTTTTTCAAGCACTATTATGGCTCCAGCTGGCACGCAGGCGATGCAGGCTTCCTCATCTTTCTGCGAGACCACGGCCGCTTCCTCATGTTCCTCGGCGCATGCGTCGTCGCCTATGGCGCATGCAGGACCGCCCTGCCACGCCTGGCCTTTTCCTTCAGAAAGAGTACCCAGCAGCAGCCTCGGTCTAGCAGTGGCCGCCGTAATCGTCACAGCGGCGCCTGGATTGGCCTCCCTGTGCAGACGTCGGCGCGTCACAGGCGCCACGGCGTTCAAAGGTCCATCTCGCAGACACCCGATACGCTCCTTCAGACTCCGGGCGCAGCAGCAGACGCCCCTTCTCCGTCGAGCTCGCCACGCTTGGCGCGGTCTAAAAGCTCGACTGCGGCTCCTGGTGCTGCTGGGTCATCGCGAGTCTTGGCAGTTGCTGCGCCTCGCCCGCAGCGTCCCCTCCCCTTTTTCGAGCTGCAGGACGAGGAGGACGGCGAAGACACGACGGAAGAGGACATTGATTCGGTGTCGCCCTCTTCCGAAGAGCCACCGCAAGGCTTCTTTGCGTGGGCTGGCTGGAATTCCCGCCCGGGAAGCTCCAACTCGGGCGTGGCTTCCGGTGCACCGGCGGAGCTGTCCACGAGCCGGTGGAGGCGAGCCAGTGGGGTGCTGCTTCTGCCCGCGTATGCTCTGAGCCGCATCGGCAGTCCGGCGCTGGGCTTTGGAAAGGAGCGCGAGACGCCGGAGCTGCGGCAGCGCTCGCCTTCGGATAGCTGGTCGTCAGATTCCGGGTCCGGCGCTGGCCTTGGTAGTGCTGGCGCGGCATCATCGATGGTGGGTTGGGCGGCGGGACTGCTCAGCAGCGGCTTCAAGGGTGCTGCAGAGGCTCGGAGCAAGACGCCCATTGGGGACATGGAGATGGGCGACCGGTCGCAGGATGCCAGGGATGACGACGAGGAGGACGACGAGGCTTCTGCAGGGGAGAGGACGCCGTTGGCTGGCATCAAGACGCTGCCCAACTCGTCGGCGTCGGCGGCCTCATCGTCAACGGCCCCTGGCGTGCGGAGATTCGGAGGCGCCGCAGTGGGCAGTGGCTCAGCATGGCTGACCGACGGTGCGGATGCCGCTGCTGGAGATGCCACACCCAAAGCCGCTGCAGTATCGATAGCACCGGCAGGAGCAGCAGACGGTAGCAGCGGACACCTGGTGCCTCCGATGGCATCGACATTCTCTTCGAATGCCAACTACCGGACGACGCCGCCCCCGCCATACGAGGGTAGGCGGAGCGGCGAGTCGACGACGTCGGCGGCGGGGGACGCCAAGTAGGCGCGGACGATGCGTGGGTAATAGTGTACATAATTGGGGTGCATCCACTTCTCCAAGGCTTTTTGCCTATTTCTTGCTTTCATGTTCTTTTATGCGCCTCGCCGCTCACTCTTCTTGACTTTCCTCGAGCATAGACGTGTCCCCACCCCCTCTCTCCTTTTTTGTGCTGATCTGCGTCATTGGTGCCGCCGTGACGCCCTCATGAATGAACATTCGCCCTCAGGCATCCCGCGACGGTTATGCCTTGCGTTGATCTGCGTGGCAAGTTGCGAATTGTACAAGACGATAGCTGGTGTGATATGCTTCTTGATTGGGATTCGGTTCTCGCCATGCGGGGACTCTGCGTACTGTACATCCCGGGACGAGTGCCCGCTCGGATCCGACGGAACTTACTCTGCTGCACTGCACGCCCCTGCACGCTCTACGCCATACACAGCTTACGCGGGCCGCCGCCTCCTCGTCAGGAAGAAGCGCGAGGGCGCAGAGGAAATTTGGGGGCGAGTCAGTCAGTCAGTCAGTCAGCGCAGCGCAGGCAACGCAGGGGATTGCTGTCTCGGAGGAGACTTCTTAGCATAGCATACATGGCCAAAAGAGTGTATATAGACTGGCTCGTGTTCGTCTCAAGCCCTTGACGAGCTCTTTGTTTCCTTTCTTCGCATCCACCTGTCCTACCTACCGACCCACCGACCCACCGACCCACCGACCCACCGACCCACCGACTCACTCCCCACACTCACACCCGCCCCGCCCACCATGTCCACTTTCGGCTCCAACTTCCGCGTCACGACCTACGGCGAGTCGCACTGTTCCTCTGTGGGCTGCATCGTCGATGGTGTCCCTCCGGGCATGTCCCTCTCCCCCTCTGACATCCAAGTGCAGCTCACGCGCCGCCGTCCGGGCCAATCGAACCTCACTACTCCACGCGACGAAAAGGATAAAGTCGAGATCCAGAGTGGTGTTGAGCATGGCGTTACCCTCGGTACGCCCATTGCGATGCTCGTCCGTAACCAGGATCAGCGCCCCAAGGACTATACCGACCAGACGCTCGATGCGTACCCTCGGCCGTCGCATGCGGATTTCACGTACCTCGAAAAGTACGGTGTCAAGGCTAGCTCTGGTGGGGGGCGGTCTTCCGCTAGGGAGACGATTGGCCGTGTGGCTGCGGGCGCGCTTGCCGAAAAGTACCTCAAGGAGACGTACGGGATTGAGATTGTGGCGTTTGTGAGCTCCGTGGGAAAGGTGCACATCCCGCGTTTCCCAGGGGAGAAGCTCGCGGGAGGGGAGGCCGCCGCACAGGCTGTTGCTGCGGGGGAGGCTGCCTCGGCTCCTTCTGCCGCTGCGGGGCAGGCGTCTGCCAGCGATGCAGGCCCGCCATCGAGCAGTATTGACAACCAGATGGATACCTCTGGTATGGACGAGGACGAGGTGGAAGAGCCCCTCTCCGCAGAATTCCGCCAGCTCCTCGCGAACGTCACGCGCACCCAAGTCGACGCCAACGAGATGCGCTGCCCCCACCCCGTTGCAATGGAGCGCATGCGTCAGCGCATCCTCCTAGCGAAAAGCAAGCACGATTCCATCGGCGGGACCGTCACCTGCGTGGTGCGCAACCTCCCTGCTGGCCTGGGGGAACCCTGCTTCGACAAGTTCGAGGCGAAGCTCGCACATGCTATGCTCTCCATTCCCGCGACAAAGGCCTTTGAGATTGGCTCGGGCTTCCGCGGGACAGAAGTCCCTGGTTCGCGGCACAACGACGCCTTCGAGGTGAAGCCTTCCGGCCGACTCGGAACCAAGACGAACTGGAGCGGCGGCGTCCAGGGCGGAATCACAAATGGCGAAGACGTATACTTCCGCCTGGGGTTCAAATCCCCCGCTACGATTTCCCAGCCCCAGGCGACGAGCACCTACGCGGGAGACGCAGGCACACTGGAGACGCGCGGACGGCACGATCCCTGCGTGGTGCCTCGCGCGGTGCCCATTGTAGAGGCCATGGCTGCGCTGGTGTGCATGGATATGCTCCTCGCGCAGCAGGGGAGGGTCGCCGTTGCACAGAGGGTGCCGAGGGAGCATGTTGATGCGCTGCCGATTAGTATGAAGGGGGGGAAGAGGACGCGCGCTGAGTGAGGGGCGGAGGCTCGGAGGGCGGAATCGTTGGTTGGTTGAGTACAGATAGAGAGTACAGTACTGGGTGCGCACTGTACACGCGTCGACGCCGACGCTCAAAAGAGGAATGAAAATTCTCCACCATTCAGGACTCGTTCAGTCAGTCAGCCAGTCAGCCAGTCAGTCAGGGCCAACACAGCCAATACGAGCCGCAGGGGGTTTGGGAGGGAGGGAGAGCAGGCGAATGAATGAATGAAATAGAGTGGAATAATAAAAGATAGAAGCATTGTCCCTAGTCCCTGGTCCAATTCGATGGCTTGTCCATACCACCCCCCCCCCCCCCCCCCCCCCCCCCCCCCCCCCCAAAAACACCCCCCCCCCCCACCCCCCACGCACCCCCCCCCCCCCCCCCCCCCCCCCCCCCCCCCCCCCCCAACACCCCACATAACCCCCCCCCCCCCACACCCCCCCCCACACACCCCCCCCCCTTTCCCCTCCCCCCGCCCGGCGACTTTTTTTTT
>RRYC01000321.1:0-57700 GCA_004016185.1 Quambalaria eucalypti
CAGGACGCGGGCTTCTTTCGCGTCGAACGAAGGAGCGGGTGGGACGCGTTTTCTTTCCCGAAAAAAGAGAAGGGGGGGGGTGGTTTTTTTTTTTTTTTTTTGGGGAAAATTCTCTCCCCCCAATCAAAAATTTTTTTCCCTCTCCCCCCCCCCCCCCCCCCCCCCCCCCCCCCCCCCCCCCCCCCCCCTGCCCTGCCCTGCCCTGCTGCTGCTCATGGCTCATGGCTCATGGTACTAGGGCCCGCCCGGACACGCCTCCTGAGAGTCTAGTCAGTGCATGGCGTGCATACATGCGAGCGTGCGTGCGTCCGTCCAACTAAAGACTTCCAATTGCAATGCTCAATTCCAATGCTCGTCCAGTCCGGTCCGTCTCGTCTGGGGGCAGTGGCGGTACATAATCACAAGGTACCTATGGGCTTACGCCGCTGGGGAAAGGAATGGAATGGACCGTAGTGCAAAGGTCGAACCGGGCTGCTGTATCCTCGGACTCGACTCGACTCGACTCGACTGAAGGCGCACACACACACACCGCAGCTGAGCTGACTCGCGTCCCTACTCCCGTTGATTCGATTTGCACGAGGACGCACGTAACCGCATCCCACGACTACGATCGGTACCCCGCATTCCCTCCCAGTGAATATCGCAGGAAGACCGAATCCGAACCCAGCGATCACGACGGAGAACACAGCAGACTCACTCACTCACTCCTTCACTCACTCACTCGGTCGAGACGATGCAATGCAATGCACTAGGTAATGCGAATGGAATATGATTTTTGGTGTGTGTGTGTAGGCGTAGGCGTAGCCCGGCATGCAAGTCAGTCTCCTTCGACTTCTCGAGTCCTCACTCCCCCTCTCCCTCTCCCACCCCGGCACCGGCACCGACACCGACACCCACCCCGACCTCCGGCCTCGGCCCACTAGCCTGCCTAGCCGTAACCTCTGCATTCTCCCCACCATCCTCCTCCGCAGGCCAATCCTCCTCTTTCAAAAACCCACAAATGACCAACCGCCCACCGAACTGTCTCCCCGCAATGGCCTTGAGCGCGGCGTCGCACTCTGAGATTTCAGAGAAACGTACATAGACGCGGCCGACGCCTTCGCGTTCGGCGGTGCCATTGCCGTTGCCGTCACCACCACTTCCAGTAGTAGCGCCTGCGCCTGCGCCTGAGCCGGCCCACGCCTGCGCAGACACGCCCTTACTCTGCGCGAGCGGCCGTGGGATACGCACATCCGTGACAGTCCCGTACTTTGCACATTCATCCCGCACGTCCTCTACGATTTCTCCATACTCTGCATCATCGACGAGTTCCTCGGGCGTAACCATATTGAGCATGGTCATTGCGCGTGTGGGCTCGCCCGCCTCTGCTGGGAGTGGCGCAGGCGGGAGGGCGTGCCCGTGTCCGTGACCGCGAGAACTCACGCCCAACGGCCCGGCATTGGCGCCGGTGGCACCCTGCTGGCCCCCACCTCCTGCAATGTGCCCGCCGTGCCCGCGCTGGCCTGCGCTCGCACGCTGCACCACGAGCTTCCGGTCGCCGAGCTCCATATCGTTTAGGCCCTGACAGGCAAGATCCGTGAGCGACGAGTCTACATACTCGCAAAAGGCAAAGCCCTTGGAAGGGCCGTTGTTGGCTTCGCGCACGAGGTTAAAGGCGCGGACCTCGCCAAAGGCCTTGAGGAGCTCGATGATCTGATCTTCGTTGAGGTAAGTCGGGAGCCCGCCAATGTAGATTTTGTTGGGTCCATCGGGGACGTTTGTGGAGATGACGCCCGGGACGTGGATGGGACGCGGGGTAATGTCCGGACCGGTGTAGTCCTTTGGGCGGCGGATCTTGAGCGCCTGGTTCTGCCAAATGACGCCGTCAAAGGACATGGCGTTGGTCGCTTCTTCGGGGCAGCGGAACTCGACGAATGCATAGCCCTTGTCGGTGTTGACCTGCGAAGAGATGCACGGGTCGCCCTCGTCTGAAAGGTTGAACTTCATCTCCTTCATGCGCTCGTTCCAAAAGGCCATGAAGTTCTGCTCATTGGTGCCGTGCCCGACGTTGCCAATGTACAGCCTGCGGGACTGGCGGTTAGCGGGCGTCATACCTGAGCCGACTTGCTGTGCATTAGGCGTGGGGCTGGCCGTGGCGCCAGCCGTGGGCGGCGTGTCGAGTCCGCCAAAGCGAATGGGCGGGAGCGCCTCGGGGATGACGGCCTGTCCCGTCGAGTCACGGCCGATGATGGCACCGGGTACACCCAGAGTGCGCGACTGGCCAGGGATTCCAAAGAGACCCGTCGTCTTTGCTTGTGCGGCAGATACATCCTCGAAGCCAGGCGGGCGGATATCCCACTTGGAGTCGTTTCTGCGGCGCTGGCTGATAGGCCGTGTACCCTCGGGCGTGGGGCTGCGCATCTTGGCTGGGCTGGCCTCGCGCGGTCCATCCCGCCAGCCGCCGCCGCCACCACCACCACCACCACCACCGCCGGCGTACGGGTCGTCGTAGTAGCCTCCTCGCCGGTGTCCGCCGTACCCGTCGTAACCATCGTCGTAGGGGTCCCTGCGGCGCGAGGAGCGGTAGGGGTCGTCGCGGCGTCGCGAGGCGTAATGGTCGTCGCGCGGTGCAGCGTAGTGATCCTCGCGAGAGGTGTAGTGGTCATCGCGAGAGGCGTAGTAATCATCTTCATCTCGGCGCCTGGCGTGGTGTGGCGTGGCGAGGCGGAAAGAAATGGTACTGTCAGTCTGGGTGCCTTCTCTCTACACACCTCGCACTTCTCTTCTCTCCAAACTCACCGCCTACTGTTGTTCCTAGGAGAATGATCCCGCTCATGTCGTCTGCGCAATGGGGTGTATCGTGTCGTGTCATGTCGTGTCGTGTCAGTACAATCGCTCCACCCATCTTATCCCATCCCATCCCATTCCATCTCACGCCATGCACCGACACAGCAACTCACCTCTTCCTTCCCGCCTCCCCCTCATCCTCATAGTCATGCGCATACCCCCTCATCCCACGCGAAGGCGGCGGCGGCTGTGCCCCCGCACCACCACCAGTAGTAGCGGCAGCAGCAGCGGAAGAGCGATACTTATCGTCATCTGCATCTTCATCGTCCCTTCTACGGTGGGAGCGTCTGCTCGAGCGGTCCCTGTCCCTATCCCTGTCGCGGTTGTGGTCCCGGTCGTACTCGCGGTCCCTGTCTCTTTCCCTATGGCTGTCCCTGTCCCTGTCCCGCTCCCGCTCCCGATCCCGATGGCCGTCGCGATCGCGGTCACGCCGACTAGAAGAACGAGGAGGGGGAGGCGACCGCCCAAGGTCGCGCTCGAGCGTAGAGAGGAAGGCGTCGGCCGGTGCTGTGCCTGTGCCTGTACCGGCGTCTGTGCCTGTTCCTGTGCCTGTTCCTGCTGGCATGTCTGCTGTTTGGTCTTTCAGGCGGGTTGAAGTGAAAGGAGGAGCGGGAATAGTGGCGGAGAACCAAGCCTGAGAAGTGCATTCATCCATCCACCGAGGGCGTCTCCCTCTCCTCTCCTCTCTCTCTCCACAAATCGAAGTTTCCCACTTCCAGTCACTGAATCCGCTGCTGGACGCGCCCAGCCAAAAGCCAGCCAGGCATCTCGGATCCGAGAGACGCGACGCGACGCGACTCGTTACGGGCTGCGAGCGAGGGGTAAGAAGATTTCACTCAAGTCACCAGTCATTCTTGGGCAACAAACCAAGGTAGTGCGTGTGTGTGTGTGTGTGATTTTGGGGCTCGTGATGGCGGGGAGAACAGTAGTACAATGATATGTGTGCATGTGTGTGTGCCTTGCAATGACGCCGGCGCACACTACTTCTTCTTCTGCTTCTTCTTCTGCGGCCGTTCATCCTCGTCATCGCTACCCGCCATGGACGCATCCTCATCCGAGCTCGCCTCCGACGGACTCCCCCCATCATCCTCCGAATCAGCCTCAAAGTCCTCGTCCTCCTCTTCATCCTCATCATCCTCATCGTCATCATCGCCAGCCGCCGCCTTGCTCTTGGCCTTTCGCGCTTTACCGCGTCCACCACCCTCGTCGTCATCCTCGTCCATGTCCTCGTCCGAGTCCCCATCCAGCAACGCCGCAGCCGCAGCCGCACCCAGCTCCGCCTCGTTCATCTCATTCTTGACGCGCAGCTTCTTCTCGCTAAAGTGCGCATTCAGGCGGTCGTGCTCCTCGCGCTGAATCGAGGCAAACGTGTGTTCTGCGCCCGACCGCGTATTGACACGCAGGTCAAACGTCCTAGCAGAGGTAACGCCCGCCGTGGCTCCACCGAGACCCACGCGCGAAAAGATGACTTGGTGCACGTCCGAATAAGGAATGTAGATGGGCTGCTTGCTCACCCACAGCACGGACTTGTCCAGCGGATACAGCAGGCCTTCCGTGGCCTTGACGTTGCATTTTACGCTCGCCTGGTCCGACGAGCTCTGGAACCCGCCGGGCGCAGTGAGCTTCTGGCCCGAAAGCACCTTGAACAGGTTGGTGACGATTTTAAACGTGGGCTCCTCGTACCGCTTCTTGAGCTTGCCGTCGTACTTGGTCTGGATCGTCTCCTCGTCGAGGTTTAGCTCGGCGTCCATTTCCTCTTCGCGGGGGAACTGCAGCACGAGGTACGGGTAGCGCGTCTGGCCCTGGCGGATGGGCGGGTCCAGGCCAATGACGAATTGCACGTGCACCTCGTCGGGTTTGGGAAGCAGAAAGAGCTTGTTGATGGACTGATACAGGACCTTGTAGTCGTACGTCTTGCCGCGCAGGCGGAGAAACGTGGGGAACATGTCGACGTCGTAGCGGCCGCGCGGTGTGAGGACGAGGACTTCCTTGAAGACGACGATGCCGTCGCCTGCGACTTGGCCGATGTCTGCCTTGCGCTTGATGGCATTGTGGAATGCTTTTGCGGCCGTCTTTTCGTCGTCGTCGTCATCGTCACCGTCACCATCTCCGTCGCCGTCGCCACCTCTGCTGCCACTGCCATTGGCTTCTGCGCCATCCTCGACGGTACCTGGCACGTGAAGCCTCATCTCTACGAGTTGATCGCCGCGACCACGACGGCTTGCGCTGCTGCCTTTGGCGCCACTGGCCCCATTGGTTGCGCCCGTGTTGGTGGCAGGCTGCTGGCTCTCTGGGTGAATAAACTCCATGCTGACTTCCGTCTTGCCAGCAATGTTGGAATTGGCAATGTGAGCGACGGGCATCTCGAATGCGAGCTTGTCTTTGACGTAGAATCGCACATCGGCATCTTCGATCTTGGCCTTGCCCCAGTTCCAGCCGCGCGTGCTCACCTCGACGGCCTCGAGGCTGCCGTCGTAAAAGTCGCGCACCATCTTGGCCACGCCGTCGTAGTCATCCCGGTGGAACCCGTCGAAGCAGTCGCGGCGTAGCGACGACTCGGATGATGAGTCCTGCCCATCGCCGTCTCCGTCGGGGGTGAGGACGATGCGGAGCTGGTATCCACGTGCGACTCTGCGGGTGCGCAAGGAAGAGGATGAATGTGATGGCGTGAGCGTGACTGGTCAGTATATGCGCAACCATGAATTGAATGAATACATGCGTCCACTCCGCGCCCACTCGTTAAACGCACTTGATCCACTGAAACTTTTCAAACCGATCCGCCTCGAGTGTATGCGTACTGCCCTCTCCACCCGAGGGCTTCCAACCCAGCCCGCCCTGGGTGAAGCGCAGCTTGCCTGAGCTCTGGCCGAGATTATGGTAGATGTTGTCGTACTGGACTACCGAGTCTGCCATGGTCGGTCGCCGGTCAGTAGGTGTGTGTGTGTGTGGTATGTGAGTCGGGGTAGAATTGAAAAGTGGAATGGGATGGAATGGCCTGGATGGGAAGAAGGACGTCGTCGTCGACGCTCAACACTGGCAGTGGCACTCGCACACTCGCCGCGCCCATTTGTGGAGACTTTGTTGGACGCGACGCGTTGCAGGCGGAAGCGGGCGAGGCATAAGGCCAAGGGAGAGAGGGAGAGAGAGAGAGGCTCACGTGAGCGCGTGCGAGAGCAAGTGCGGACACCTCTGCTTCCTCGTCTTTGACTCCACTTTCACGACTACCCTACAACCAGCCAACTCACACACACACACAGACACGCACGACAGCAATGGAAGAACAAGGGAGTATCACCTCCTCGAGACGCCACTCAGAGCGAGAGCGAGAGCGAGACACAGATCGACGACGCGAGTCGCGCAAAGAGGGTCATCGCGAGCGCGATCGCGGCGGGGATAGGGACAGGGACAGGCGCATAGGTAGCCATCACCACGATGCGGGCCACAAGTACGGGCACGGGCATGGTCGCAGCAGGGACAAAGACAGCCACAGGGATAGCCACAGGGACAGCCACACCCACAAGGACAGCCACAGGGACAGGGAAAGAGAAAAGACTCGACGCTCTCACTCCCATCGGCACGACCAAGACCGTGACCGCGAGCGTCATCGCACAGACAACAGACACAGGGAGCGCAATCGTAATCGCGAGCAGGACGACGGGCACCGCAGTAATAAGCGCCGGCGACGCTCTTCTCCCGCCGACGCCGAGGCCGAGGCTGAGGCTGCGGCCGACTCTGTCTCTCACTCTGATGCGGGTTCAGGTTCGGACTCGGACTCGGACTCGGACTCGAGCTCAAGCTCCTCTTCCGCCTCGGACGACGCACCCGCACCTCTCCACCCAAAACTAGCTCAACTCGGCGCCTCCCCACTCACATCAGACGATTACTTCCTCCGTTCCGCCGAATTCCGGCACTGGCTCTTTCAGCGTGGGCTTGCGCACACGCACCGCAGCCGCAAGAAAGAGAAAGAGAAACGCACGCCTACACGACTGGACGACCTCTCCTCGCGCGAGGCACGGCGTCTCTTTACGCAGAAATTCGTCCCGCGGTGGAATGGGGGGAGACTCAGTGAGGAGTATTACAAAGGGGGGATCACGCCTGGTGTGCTTATGGCGCTTGGTGCGGGCGGCAGTCACAGTGCATCGGGCTCGTCGGGCAAGTCCAGTCCCTGGGCGTTTGCACGTAACCGCACACAAAAGGAGGAAGAGGAGGTCATCCTCGCACGGGATGGCGTTGAGAGCCTTACGAATGGGATGTCCCGGGGTGCGCTCGAGGCAAGGGATATGGAACGCCGGAGAGCGGGGAGGGCGCGTCAACGCGATGGCGAGATTATCGGACCTTTTCCTCCGCCTGTTACTGCAACTGCAACTGCGCCCGGACCGGGACCGCTACCTGCCCCGACGTCGACGTCGCGACGACACCATGCGGACTTCGATGCCAACTCGGACCGCCCTACAGGCCGAGAAGCTCTCCTCGAAAAACGACGCGAGCGCAATGCCTCGAATCGTGCATTTGCGGCGCGGGACGGTCTCGTCGAGATGAGGGAGGAGGAGCTCATGGGCGAGAGTGGGGGTATGGACTTGCATGAGGCGTGAGTTGCGTTTGGAGCGGGGGTTATTGGGATGGAGTGGCGTAACGTACTGTACTGTACTGACTGATTTTCCTCCTAAACTTTCTTTCGCACCACAGACTCGCCTCCGCCTCCGCCTCGGCCAACTCCCGCCCCACGGCCACCCGCCCCGGGGGTCCACCTCCGCAAAGCAAAGCCTTTCAAAAGCGAGAAGAGCGACGTCTAGAGCGTGAGCGTGAAATGGAGGAGAAGCGCGCGGCATTGAGTGCAAAGGAGAGTGAGACGATGCGGATGTTCAAGGAGATGGCTAAGGCGCGGTTTGGGTAGGCGTGTATGCGTGTATGCGTGCGTGGGTGTGGCTGTATGCGTGTGCGATTTGTGCGATTTGTGCATTAGACATTTTCACACTCTCTCTCTGCTACTCTCTCTCTGCTGGTCTCTCTCTCGTTAATTACAAAGGCAGACTCCACTACACTGATGAACTGCTAGCGCTCGCTGCTCGCTGCTCGCTGCTTCTACTGCGTCTTCTTGTCCTCCTCTTCACCACCACCACCAACAGGCACCTTCTTCTCGCCCGCAAGCAACCACACCGCCACAAACAAGAGGAACCCTCCAATCGTCGAGAAGCTTCCTGCGACGTACGGCCACGTAGCAGGTAGGAAGCGCGGGTTCTCATCGTGGTTGAAAGCGCGAATGGGTGCTGTATCCTTTGTGAGGATGAAGCTCCAGCCAGGGCGGGACCAGTGCGTCGTGAAGGTGTAGACGCCTAGACGATCGGGCAGCTTCATCGTTGCGGCGTATCCCGTCGTGGCGCGTGTGGTGCCGTTGCGCAGGAGCATCGTGGCGTCCTCGGCATTGTCGGTATGCGGCTGTTGCCCCAAGGGGGAGAGCCCGACGGTAATAAACGGATCGAGCATGACGAGCGAGACTTGCAGATCCAAGTCCGTCGGCGCGGGTGCCCACCCCGCGGGCGTATGCTGCGCCAATTCAAGGCTGTACCGAACTGTATCCTTGATGCGATACATCTTTGCCTCTCCGCCCTCGGGCGGTTCCTCGTAGGCCTCGCGCACGTCGGTGGGACTCGTGCGTACGCGGTAGTGCGAGACACGCTCCACTTTGAGGACGCCGTGTTCCTGGAAGGTCCAGGAGGTGATGTCGCGTGTGAAATCGGCATTGAGCGTCGAGGGGATTTTCCTGCCGTCGGAGGTGGTGAGGGCCTTCTTGGGGGCAGAGAGGAGCGCATCGGAAAAGACGTCGAGTGAGCCTACAAAGGTGACACGCGCGGAATTGGCCTTGAGCTGAAAGGCGCTGGCAAGGGCGACGTCTGCGTCTGTGCCGAGGAGGGATACGTCTTCTGTGCCCTTGAGTCCGGCGTACGACGTCGATGCGGGAGTGAGCAGCGGGAAGGCCAGTGGGTTGGGTCCGAGTCGGTGAGGCGAGGCGTCGCGGAGTGCGAGGGGCGGCGCATCGGCGCTGAGCGTTGAAGGGAGGAAGACGACGGAGTTGGAAGCGAGACCTTCATTGCCGCCGGGAAGGAAAAAGGCCGAGTGGTCGGCTGCGACGTCGAGGGTCTTGCCCGCTGCGTGGAAGTGGTCGATGATGCGCTCGCCGCGGGGAGACAGTTCGAGGGAGAATTCGCGGGCCAAGTCGCGGAACCAGTCTGCGCGAGAGGAGCCATATGCAAAGAGGATGTTACCGCCGTCTTTGGCAAAGGATACGAGTGACTGCGGGGAGACGTCGCCCGTGGGAGGTTGCTCTGCGTCGGAAGCGAGAAAGACGACGTGATCGAATTGGCGCTCGTCAAAGGCGGTGAGGGCAGGGGAAGTGGCGGTGACGGGGCGTGTGGATACAGAGAAGCCGCGGGCTGTGAGCGAGGTGAGGAGATGGGAGTGGGTGTCCTCGTTGGCACTGCTTGGCGAGGTGATGACGAGGATGCGCTGGCCCGTGGCTGAGAGGGCCGCAGTGGGGGATGCCAAGAGGCAGACTGCGAGGGCCAACAATGCAAAGAGGGTGGTGAGGCGGGGCCATGATCGGGGTGACAGCATGGCGGGCGTCATTGCGCAAAGTGGACGGAGTTGGCTGCGTTGATTGGCCTCTGCAACGATGCAATAGCGTCGTCGAGAAGAAGAAGAAGAAGAAGAAGAAGCTCACCTTGGACCGGCCCACTCCCACTGCCTTGGCTGCCGCCTGCGTACGTGGCGTGGCGCTTGTGCTCCGTGCGCGTCTCGGCACGGCGGCAGAGGAGCAGCCACAGCCCGGAGCCGAGGCGGGTCAATGCGGGCGATTAGAGTGTGAATAGGCGAGGATGCGGGAAGTGAATAGCGTTTCCTTGCAGAGCTTCTTCCTTGCTTCCTTCCTTGCCCCTCCTTGCAACCCACCGACGCGCTGCCCACCACCACCACACCCACCCTCACTGCCGCCATGTCGTCGTCGTCGACGCTGGGTCTCGTAGCCTCATTGGCCATGGCCGTGGGTGCGCCCCTCGTCTACGCAGACCAAGCCTACTCGATTGCCAAGCGTCGCAACTCGGCAGGCTTCAGCAAAGACGTGTGTGCCGTCCTCCTCATCGCCAACATTGCGCGCTGCTTCTGGTGGCTTACGGAGCGCTTCGAGTTGGCACTGTTGCTGCAGAGCGTCCTGATGATCCTATCCCAGCTCGGACTACTCGCTCTCTTGCTCCGATACCAGCCGGGATCCTGGGCTAGCTCGGCCTATACCAGTAGTAGTGACGATTATGCGCGTGGGGATCCAGGGTCGGCCACCACACCACGAACAACACCCAATGTCACTAGTCCGTCTGCCGCCCGCGCACCTACACCTACACCTACGTCTGCACCCACTGCCACTGCCACCCTCCACGAGAGCCCCGGCCTGCGCTCCCTCTTCAGCGCACCCACCTTTGGCTCTGGCGGCGGCGGCGGTCGTGGCAGCTACGCCCCTCTGATCGGCACCCTCCGCATGCCCGACTTGCCCGTCCTCGAGGGCGCCGATGCAGACGGCGACGGCGACGGCGACGAAGCCGAGCACCGCCGCCGCTTCTGGCCCGCCCTGAAAACTCTCCTGGGCGTCCGCAGCGACGGCAGCGTGCGACGCGACGGCAGCGACGCCTCGCGGCCCTTTGGCTTCTGGACGTGGCGCACCCTCCCTTCCTACCTCGTCTTTCTCTTCCTCTACTCGCTCCTCCTCCTCGTCCTCTACCTCGTCTTGTCCTCGTCATCCACCTACTCCTTCACCCTCGGCCTCTTCGCCCTTGGCCTCGAGTCCACGCTGCCCCTCCCGCAACTCCTAGCCAACCAGCGTCGCCGCTCCCTCGCAGGCTTCCGCCTCTCTGTCCTCGCAGGCTGGCTCCTAGGAGACGCATTCAAGACGGTCTACTTCATCGTCAATGCCTCGCCCCTGCCCTTTCTCCTAGGCGGCACCTTTGCCCTCGCAGTCGACATTGGCATCGTCATACAGAGCAGAGTCTTCCGCGAGCAGACGGCCATTGATGAGGAAGAGGAGCGCAGGCTGCAGGAAGCCACCCGTGCCGAGGCCGGGCAGTCTGGTGGAGACGCGCATGATGATGAGCCCACACATTTCACCGTCGCAGATGTAGAGGAGTTTGAACCCGATGCCGTCGAGTTTGACCTCGATGATGAGGCTCATACCCCCAAGACCGTCGAGCCAGACGTCGTCGTCGACGAGCGACCCAGCAAACCCGCACGAGTTGCGCGGAGGGACCTGCCCGCCCTGCCCGCCGAGTCGACGCCTCTGTTGCCCGCCGTCGCATCAGCAGCAGGTCCGCTGGTAACAAGACGCCGCCTAGCGACGGCCCCCGCCTTTCTCCACTACCTCGTCGTCGTCGTCCTCGCCACGCTCCTCAACCTCGACGTGGCCAGAGCGACGGACCCCCTCCTCCACCCGGTCGACTCCCTCGAGTGGTACGACCCACCTTCTCTTCTTCACTCACCCACACACCACCCGCACCGCCCCATATTCGTCTCCCTCGGCCTCTCCCTCGTCACGCGCGTCCTCGCCCCCATGGCACTCATAGCGGCAGTACTAGCACTGCTCCTCGCTGCAAGGATGGCGTTCCTCCTTCCTCCCCTGCGTGCACGACTGGGGCTTGCCGCGCCAAGCCAGAGACCGAGGGAAAAGAACCAAAAGTGTAGCACCGCAGTCTTTCTCGGATCAGGTAGGTGAGGTGAGGTGAGGTGAGGGCGTGCCCGTGCCCGTGTCGCGTCTGTCGTCCCGTCCCGCCCCGCTCTGACACGACACGATACGCCCACTCGCATACGCACCAACGCACGACACAGGCGGACACACCACCGAACTCCTCCTCCTCCTCTCTCACCTCGATCCTCAGCGGTACACACCGCGCATCTACTTCGTAGCTGATAACGATGAGTTCAGCGTAGGGAAGGCACTGGAGTTGGAGGAGACGTGGGGGCGCGGCGCGGCGACCACGGCGGGGAGTACAGCAGAATCAGCACCCTCCCACTCCCCCGACTCTTCCGACTCCCCTTCTCCTCCTCCGTATCGCATCATCCCCCTCCCGCGCGCACGCAACGTCCACCAAAGCTGGCTCTCCACGCCACTTTCCGCCGCCCGAAGTTTCTGCGCTGCCTTGCGGTGGACCAAGCCCAAGCCCTTGACGAGGGCCATGACCATCCACGGAGACGGAGACGCCTCAGACGCCCAAGAGGAAGCCCCAGACACCCCCTTTGCAGACCTCCTCCTCCTCAACGGACCGGGAACGTGCGTCCCGCTCTTCCTAGCTATTTATGCGCATTTCCTCTTGCCTCGAGCGTGGTGGCGCGAGGGCAGCAGCGAGCGCCCGCGCCCGCGCATATTGTACATCGAGTCCTTTGCGCGGGTACGCTCCCTCAGTCTTACGGGGAAGATTTTGAGGTGGGGCGTGGATCGCTTTGTTTTGCAGTGGCCTAGCGAGCGCTCGAAGGAGGTGAGGGGCGAGGGGGAGGGCGGTTTCGATGGTGAGGAAAAGGGAAGAGGGGGAGGCGAGGAGGAAGCGGAAGCAGACGCAGAAGCAGAAGCGGAAGCAGAGAGGATCAGTGCCTATTGGCTGGTCTAAGTCTGACTATCTGACGACTCTTTCTATTCCCATTCTCATTCCCATCTGCGTCTGCGTTCCCGTCCGCGCTCCCGTTGGGATCGCAGTCCAATCCAGCCCAGTTCAGTTCAGTCAGCTCGCTACCCTGCTGCTGCTGCTACTGCTGTGACTTGGACTTGAGATTTCTGTACATATACTACATGCTCCATAATCAATTCGTCTCTGTTTCTATTTCGACCCCTTTCTCTGTCTCTTGTCTCAAAGTAGTGCAGTCCAAAGTAGATCCCAAGACACGCACATCGTATCCATTCACCCCAATCCGATTGGCTTGGCTTGGGTTAGATGGTATCGTATGACATTGACATTGACATTGAAGTGACACGACCGTGGTATGGGATCCCTATCCTCACCCTCCTCGACTGCGGCTCCTCGACTGCTCCTCGACCGCGGCACTGCTCCTCGACTGCTCCTCGACCGCGGCTACGGCTATGAGGGTGGCAATGGCTGTGGCTGTGGTGATACCCCACTCCCACCCACACCCACGCCCAGACCTACGCCCCTCCCTCCACGGGTCCGACCACTCCCCCGTCCCACACCACCGCCGCCGCCGCGTGTACCCCTCCCTCCGCCCCTCCCGCCTCTTTGAACCTGACTCCCACCCTGACCCTGACCCTGACTCTGGCGGGAACTCATCGTCGTCGTCGTCGTCGTGCCCTGCCCTGCCCCAGCCCCCGCACTGGCATTCGCTGCCGCACTGCCCTTGGCGCTCGCGCTGCTCGCCCCCGCCCCCGCACTAGCACTAGCAAGCCCCAACCCAACCGCACTCCTCTGCGGCCCACTGAGCGTCTCGCTCCCACTGGGTATACTTACAGTTACAGGCCCACCTGCGCCTAGGCCTGCTGTAGGTGAGCGGGAGGGGTGCGCGTGCGCGTGCGCGTGCGTATGCGTGTGAGGGTGTGGGTGCACGTGAGGGTGCACGTGAGGGGAGAGCAAGGGCTGTTGAGCTTGTGCGCCTGGGGGGAGGGCGTTTCCGCCGGGTTCCCCGCCGCCGCCGCCGCCGCCGCCAGAGGCAATCCCGAGTCCGCGCGGGAGGGTGGATGCGCGGTGGAGGAGGTGGTGCGTTTCTGGGGCGTGGACGTGGGCCTGATTCTCGGCGGGGACGCCGACGTCGACGCCTGATACCGCCGGATGCAGTCCCTCTACGCCATGCCCCCCATGTCCGTGACCGACAGTGGCCGCCGCCGCCGCCGCCGCAGCAGCAGCAGCAGCAGCAGCGGGGGGCGTCCGCGGTCGAAGGACATCAACGGCCTCGTCGAAGCGCACGAGGTTACTGCGGTTGGCGAGTGGACAGCCTACGGGGTCGACCTTGAAGTGGCGGTCGTACCGTGCCTTGTTGTACTCTTCCGGGGGGTGGGGAGGGTTGTGGGCCGTACTGGCGTTTGCAGAGCCAGCACTGCGCCCAGAGAGGACGTCGTCCCATTCTGGCGCAGAGGGTCCCAGCGCCTCGGCAAGACCAATGGTAAGCCAGCCGCGGCGGAGATTACGATTTGTACCAAAGAGCTCTACGCGGCGAGTCCCCTGGCAGAAGTTTTCAATGAGGGAGTACACCTCTGGGGGTTTACGGCGGACGTCGATGGGTGCGGCGGTGCCGGTGCCGGTACGCGTGCTGCTCTCCCCCTCCCAGAAGAGGACGTCGGTATCGACGTTACAGTGGACAAAGTGTCCATCGGTGTTGCGTCGAACGGTTCCGCGTATACCGACGAGGAGGTGTTGCGCCGAGCTGGCTAGGGCGCCGTTAGCAGACGAGTGACGAGGTGCGCTGCTGCTGCCGGTGAGGCACCAGGTAATGACTTCGCAGCGGCGGTAACCCCAGCGGGTGAGCGTCTCCCTGCCCTTTTCGAGGCCGTGGGAGCTGCCTGGCCCCACCCAGAGGAAGACGAAGCTGCGGGGGTGCGCGCGTGGGGATGGAGTGAATCAGTCAGGTAGTCCTATTGCGCTCGCCCGCTCGCCGACGCGCCGACGCGCCGACGCACCTCTCCTTGGCAGCCAAGAGCGGTATCGGCAACTGACTAATCTCTTCCCAAGACCAAGCCTGGTGAGACGTGTGATTACTTGCGCTGGGCACCGAGTCCCACTCGTAGCAGCTGAGAGGCGCATCGATGAGTACTACATCGTACTTGACGGGCATGAGGCTTGCAAGGTGGAAGTGACCTGCGGGCGATGGCGATGCCGGCGATGCCGGCGGAGGAGGATGGAGACTGTGACGGAGGTCGGCTGTGAGGTATGTGGATGGCGAGGCGCAGCGGTCGACTGCGTCCCGTTTTAGATTGAGGAGGCGGAGAAGCTTGGGGTATCTGCGGGGCGGGCAACGCAGCGCGGGGGTGGATCAGGGTGCAGGGATTAGGGTGCGTACACGGATGACACTCGTACTGCATACACCGCACTTACTCGGAGAAACGCCCTTGTATGCTGGGATTGCGCACGGCATTGGCGGGGAGTTGGGTCAAGCCCGTAGCGACGTAGTTCCAGGAATGGTCTGGCCGCAGCGTCTGTTCATCGGGGGACTGCGGGGCAGAGGTGGTGGCTTGCAGTGGGTGAGCGAGCGAGCGAGCGGGGCTCCTCCTCCTCTTCCAGCCCGACTGAATAGTGTAACTCACATAGGCTGTACCAAAGGGCGAGGTGTCCTTTGCCACTACGTCCGCGATTGCAGCTGCAGCTCCCCCCTCTTCTCCCTCGTCGTCCTCCGACGGCATACCTCGGCATGGCTCTCCATCCCCGCCTCTCCGACCTGCCCGACCTCCCGGCCCCGACCCCGCAAACGTCTTCCACAGCACACCCTCTCTAATGCGCTTCCCCATCCACTCATTGTGACGAGGCCGTGCTTGAGCTCGGTCGTCTGCGTCTTCCACTGCTGCTAGAAAGTCGTGCTGCGCAAGGAGCCGCTGGCGGAGTTGTGTATGGTGGGCATGCAAGTCACGCGCGGAGAGGGGCGTCGAGGTCGTCGCTGTGGTGGTGGTCATCGTGGCCGCCATATTGATTGCAGTCGCGGTTCGGTGCGCTCTTCACCGGTCGTCGCCGTCGTCGATGGAGATCATTGGCGTGAATGGGCTGCAATGACTTGACGATGCATACAAAGTAACCCGCCTTTGCTCTCCCTCCCTCTCCCTCCCTCCCCTCGATGAGGTGGAGAAGAGCGGGAGGCGCGGGGCGAGACGCGGGCGAGACGCGGCGCGGCGCTGCTTAAAACCGCGTGTGGCTTGGCGGAGTCAAGGGGACGGTAACCCTTGGCAAAGAGGGTGATATACCCTGCTCATTGCAACCCATCCCAAGAGCGACGACGACGGCGTCGACGGCGCGATCATGTTGATGATGGCCGCAGAATCAGCTTGCCAGAGTCGTCGTGGCCGCCGGGCCGAAACACAAAAGACCTTTACCACGGCATATATGCAGGGTGTTCCATTGCACGACAACCTTTTGGTCTCAGCCGCCCGTCTTCGATACAAATTGCCTGTTTCGACTGCCGCACCCGACCAACCCAGCCAACTGCAGTCTCACTCTCGCTCCAAGACTTGCCGTCATGCCCATTGTCGAAACGGAATACAACAAACAGCGCGACGTCGAGCATCGAGCACCGAAGCGCATACAGGCACCATGCAGGTGCCGACACTGACCCTTTGAGCCAATGAGAAGCCTTTGGAGCTGAACCAACACCTCTCTTTGCAAGGTAAGCTGCCAAGTGCTCTCGCTATAAAGGCCGCTTTCCACCGAGATGTGACTTCGGGGGCTGTCAGGCCCCTCGTCCATCACTCTCAAGCACCTCCCTCCCCGCCCCGTCCCGCCAACCATGCGCTCCTTCCTCCCCCTCCTCATCTTCCTGTCCCTTGCCGTGCGCTTCGCTGCTGCCACGCTGCCCGCCACCGACGCCGACGAGGGCACCATCACAGTCCCCCTCGCCCGCGCTGATCTCGTCCGACGCAACGACACGCATCCGCTGGAGCATATCGCAGCCCAAGTTCAGCATGTAGCCACAAAGTACAAGCAGCGGATCGCAGCCAAGCACCGCAATGCCCGTATTCACGCAGGCGCAGCGAATGCCACCGTCGCTGACGAAGACACAGACGGGCAATGCCGTCGCCGCCGTCGCTCTAAAAGGAGCTACGACGACGGCGACGTCCAGAAACGCGCCACGAGCGGGACCCTCGCACTCACGCCCGACTCGTCCTATGCGCTGTGGCGCGGCGCTATTACCATTGGTACACCCGCTCAATCCATCGAGGTGAGTGCGTCAGGTCGTCATTCCCCTCGCACACGACGAATGCAAACACCCGACTGACACGCCAAAATCTCTCTATCTCGTCTCTCCGCGCGCCCCACCACGCCCCGCAGGTCAGCCTCGACACGGGCTCCGCCGACCTCGTCCTGAACAAGGGCCAATACACTGCCGCGTCCTCTTCCAGCGCAAAGTCCACGGGCAAGTCCTTTACAATCAGCTATGCAGACGAAACGAGTGAGCGTGGCAAAATCTACAATGAGACGGTGCGCATCGCGGGCAAGACGGCGCGACACCAGGCTATCGGCGTGCCGAGTAGTTCTTCCTTCGACAGCACCGACCCGGGTCTGATTGGCATGGCCTTCCAGGCCGTCTCCGTCTTTGGACGGCGGCCGCTCATCCAGACGCTTGCGGCAGAGGGGTCCATCCCGAGGGGTATGGCCGGTGTGGCCCTTGCGAGAAAGGCGGCCAAGGCAGAGGTTAGGATCGGGGGGTACAACCCCGCCAAGATCAAGAGCGGACACTCCCTCAGCTGGAGTGCGGTGGACAGCAGCCAAGGGTTCTGGATCGTAGATGACGCTGAAATCATCATGAAGCGCGGGACTCGCTCGGGCGCCGTCTCCGGCCGCTCGCTCATACTTGATACGGGCACGAGCTACATCTACGGCTCCGTCGCGGATGTTAGTAAGCTGTATACTGCGCTGGGGATCCGCACCGTCGAGAGCAGCGACGGATTCGTCACTGTGAGTCTCACACTTTCCTTCTGTCATGTCATGTCAACACCAAACTAACCGGCACCGCCTTCCCCCCTCCCTCGACTCCCCCGGCTGCAGGGCATCTTCACAACAACCCCTACCGTAACCTTCACACTAAACTCCCACACCTACACCCTCAAGCAGCACGCCCTCGTAGCAGAAGAGGATACCTCCTCGGGAACGAAATACGGCGCCATCATAGGCTGCGATGACCTCGGGCTCGCAGCGGGACAGTGGCTCGTGGGAGATGGGTTCTTCCAGTCGACGTATGCCGTCTTTGATTATGATCGGGAGAGGGTCGGGCTCGCACAGGGGGAGTTTTGAGGAGAGAGAACAGCAAAGTTCCAATGTGATGTAATGATACCATTCGTTTACACCTTGCTTGCGCACACCCGCGCGACTGCACGTGCGCAAACGCAACGCAAACGGCAACGCAACGCCGCCGCGAACCAACGAGGGCCTCCTCCCGCCATTTGGATCAACTTGCCATCGCGCAAAATACCTACCCCTACCGCTCTGAGGTAGGTACGCCACCGCCACGCCACTCAAGGGCGCCTGCGTGCGAGCCGCTACCCGCTTCTTATCTCCACTTCCAGTTCCAGCGACATTCGAATTCGCTGCGGCTGGACTGATATACCGGTACGTGCGGTACAGTATGTACGTACGGCACTTTCGCGCTGCGGACGGACGGGATGGAGGGTTTTTCCCGGGTGCGCCCTGGAGTGAGATAAAGCGTTTGGTCCACCCGCCCGTAGCCCAACGGGCAAGTCTTACCTCCCGGCCGTCCGGCCGGAGTTTGGGTGTAGGGTGCCCTAGGCACTTTACTTTACACAGGGCGGGTGGCGGCGGCGGGGTTTCCATCCCCGCGGATTTAGTGCGCAGGTAAGAGTGAGTGATTGCCCTTACACCTACTACCTACTTTACGCCAATTCAGTGCCGCTAAGAGGAAAACAAGACTTTGCTTCCTCCCCCGCCCCCGGCTCTCCTATTCCTGTCGTTAGTCCTCGCGCGCGGCAACACGATTGAACCGCACCGCACTACACCACACCACAGCACACCAAGCACGCCACCCGCCACGGCAATTACAAGCCGCCCTGCCGACTGTCGCTCTATTCATTCCCTCTCGCTCTCCCCCCGCCCCCTCTCACGCCCCGCCCTCCTCCCCACCCTCGATGCCGCTGGGCGTGGGCGTCTTACTCAGGGCATGGGCGCGGCTCAGTGGCGAGGCGACGAGATGAGGTCGCGAAAGCAGCGGCCTTGTATTGCCTCCCATTGAATGGGATTGATTATTTGCAATGTCTTGCGGGAGGGAGTGGTGGTGGCGGCTGTGGCGGTTGAGAGGTTGGAGACGTGCGGCAGCAAGGAAATTACCTACTTACGCCCACAAGCACGAGAAACGAGAAGGTGGTAGTGTGGTGATACAATAGATGGTCACGCGCAAACGCCACACATTCGCACGGAGTGACTGAGGCGAGCACATAGCACAAAGCACACAACCGCCCGCCTGAGTATCCATCTCCCAGCAAACTTCCGCTCGGCTTCTACTCCTTGGCCGCGATAGCTAGGTGGGTACCTATAAGACTGGCTGGCTACACGGACGCCACTCGCCGCCTCCTTACTCCACCGCCCTTCCCGTCCCCTTCCCCCTTCCCCACCCCCTTGCCCCGAACTACAATCTCTGCTTTGAGTAGTCTCACCGGCACGTACGAGCCGAGCCCGGGCCAAGCCGGAAGGTGTCGTCAAATTCCTTACGCTCCCCCATTTCTTTCTCACAGCTACGCTTTGTACCCTCAACCCTCAACCCTCTCACCAGCCTCTCCCCAACCACACCAAACCACACCAACCAACCAACCAACCAACGACCGAGAATGAGCGGCTACTCCTTTCCCCGTGCACGCGAACGAGCGGAACAAGCCCAAGCCCAAGCCCACCGCCGGGAGGAGCACGACCTCTACGAACCCGAGCCTCAGCAGCAACATGAGCGCGAGGGCGAGGGCGATCCCGCCCGCCTGACGCGCGCCCGCTCCTACGCGAGCGAAGGCTCCTTCCCTGCGTCTGAGAGAATGTATTCCGCGGGGGATACTGACGTTGACGGGGAGTACTACGAAGAGGACGTCGAAGATGACGAGGAGGAGGTCTCCCCTCGCAAGGATGGACACGCACACTCTTACCCCCCCGAAGACCCCTACACTTCCGACGCGGCACGCGCCTATCGACGCGCGCACGCCCTGAGGTACGATGATTCCCCTCATCGGGCTCGCGGCCACAGCCACGGCCATTACGACGAAGGATATGGACGATACGAGGGGGGCAGTCCCCGTACGACGCAGGGAATGGGCGACGATATGGAGCGGTATGGTGGGAGTGCGGGGAGTAGTAGTCATGAGAAGAAGACGACGCTGACGCGCGAGGGGGGGAGCAGCACCGAGGAGGAGGAGGAGGAGGAGCTCGTGGATGCTGATGATCCTGTGATCAAGACGGGGGCGGACGTTAGTAAATGTGCGTGTGCAGGCGCTCACACTCCGCTTTCGCTTTGCCATGAAGGAATCGTCTGCTGATGCTGATGCTGATGCTGTTGCTTCTTTGCGCACCGCCCCGCCCCGCCCCACCGCCAGACGTCGTCTCCATGGCCGACGCAGGCGACCCAGCACTCACCCTCCGCGGCTGCATCATCGGAGTTCTGGTCCTCCTCCTACAGTCTGCCGTGACCCAAGTGTACACGGCCAAGCCCATCCAGCTGACGCTCTCCAACGTCTTTATGATTCTCATCTGCTGGGCGCTGCTGCATCTCTGGGTGGCTATCATGCCTCAGGCGCACTGGGTCTCCGGTACACGCTTGCACTTCCTCGGCTCATTCCTGCGGGTGCTCAACCCCGGGCGGATGGGCCTCAAAGAACATGTCACGGCCGTTGCGCTCGCCTCTTCAGGGATGTACGGCGGGAGCGGCGCCAACGTCCTTGCGACGCTGAAGCTCTTCTACGAGGGGAGCGTCACCCCCACCATGGCAATCTTCGGCCTGCTGAGTATAGGCGTGCTGGGCGTAGGCCTCGTGGGCCTCCTCCGACCCATCATCGTCTACCCTAGCGAAATGGTCTACTGGTACACCCTGCCCATGGTCGCCGTGTTCAGCATGCTCCACCACGAACGCGGAAAAGACAATAAACGCATCAAGGCATTTTGCACGCTGTTTGGCGTGACGTTCCTGTGGGAACCAATCGTAGCGTACGTAGCACCCATGATGAATGGTATCTCGATCTTCTGCCTCGCGTCCATGGGCGCTCCGACGAGGGTGAGTGGCAAGGCAGGCAGAGCTCCCGTCTGTCCGGGGAGTGCCTACTGACGGGATGGCGTTGTCGCACCGTGGACACACACACAGATCCGCAGACACATTGCCCGCATCTTTGGGGGCGCCTCGTCCAACCAGTGAGTTCGCGCGTGGTCATGGGTGCATGTCATGGCATGGCGTGGGGCGGTGCTGACCTCGGGTCTCCCTCCCGACAGAGGCCTGGGTCTCCTCTCTCTATCCCTCGACCCGCAATTCGTGTCTCCCTCGCAGTTCGCGGGCTACCCCCTCAAGGTGAGCAGCGCAGCGCAGCGCGCCCCTAGCTAGCCATCCAACTCGTGCACCCTCCTCCCCCCTCTGAACGTCACACCGTCCCTGCCTTTCCGCTCTACTGCGTGCGTACGCGCACAGTGGCAAATGAACTACTGGATCGGAAACATGGCAGGCTGCATCTTCATCCTCTCTCTCTACTACAGCAACACCTTCAATGCCAAGACCTTCCCCTTTATGAGTCAAGCGCTCTTCCTATCGAATGGCACGCGCTACCCCCAGCGACAAATCTTTGACGAGGATTTCCACCTCCTGGAGACCCGCCTCGAGGAGGTGGGCACGCCCCGCCTGGCTGCGAGCGCACTCTGGAGTTACCTCTGTCAGACTATGGCCGTCGGTGCGCTCATCACGCACGTAAGCATCTTCTGGGCGACGGACATCCTCCGCTTCATCAAGGAAAATGCCACGTCGGAGCACCACGACCCGCACTACATAGCAATGAAAAAGTACCGCGAAGTCCCTCAATGGTGGTACGGCATCTGCTGGTTCGTTGCGCTCCTCACCGCCTTTCTCACCGTCTGCCTTTCGAACACCTCTCTCCCCGCCTGGGGCCTAGCCATCGCCATCCTCGTGGGAACACTCGTAGCGCCATTCAGCGCCGTACTCTACGCAAGCTACGGAAGCGCAGTAGCAACGAATATGCTCAGTAAGATGATAGCGGGGGGGATCCACTCCGGAAGGCCAGTGGCGAACCTTTGGTTCGCGAATTACTGCCATCAGGTGGTGAATGTCGTGGTGAACCTCAGCGACTTTCTCAAGATTGGGCAGTACCTCAAAGTACCGTGGAGGGTGATGTTCGGCGTGCAGGTCGCAGGCGTCGTTATCGGGGCGTACTTCAATTGGTTCATCATCAGTATGGTCATTGACAACAAGGTGCGGGGTGCGGGGTGTGAGGTGCAGGGAGTATAGTGTATGAATGTCCGCTGATACTGCGCTGCCCACCCCCCCACCTCCCCCGCCCCGGACAGCGCGAAATCCTCCTCGACCCCATCGGCAATGCGCAGTGGTCCGGCGGGTTCTACCAAATGCTCAACAGCCAAGCGGTAGAATGGTCCCTCGCGGGCAAAGTCTTCCGTGCAGGCTCAGGCCTAGGGTACGAAATCGTCCCCCTGGGTCTGCTCATCGGGGGTTGCTTCCCCCCCTTGCACTGGCTGCTCAAGCGGTACAGCGCGACAGTGCGCGCCATGGGGGATATGATCACGACGCCGCTGGTGCTCTACTACTTGCAGGGCCTGAGCGGGGGGATCACTTCCGCAGTGACGAGCACGATCCTCATGGGCGTGTTCATGCAGGTATGGCTCCGCGTGAGGAAACCCCGTATCTTTCGTGAATACGCTTACCTTTTGTCGGCGGCCATTGATGGCGCAGCGCAGATCATGAGCTTCATACTGTCCATTGCGGTCTTTGGCGCTAGTGGCCATCCGCACCCCTTTCCCATTTGGTTTGGTAACCCCGATGGACCGCCTGACCACTGCGTCACCACGGAGAAGTATTGACGTGACGCGACGTGACGTGGCGCCCATTGTCCTTTGTTTCGAGCTATCTATCTATGCCGTCGTGTCTCCATGCCTCGCTTCGCTACCTGAAATGGTACTCATGTCGCTGCATTTCGGTCGTGCGATTGCCGGTCATGCGATTGATGTTGTGCTTGGTATCGTCGCGCTGCATTTGCGTCTCTGTCTCTGCCCGCCCGCCCGCCCGCCCGCTGGCCATCACCGCACGGCACCCCCATCCCCGCCCGCAAGCAACTCCTCTGCCCCGCCAATGAGCAAATTATCAATCAGCCTTGTCCTCCTGTCTTTTCCTCCCTCGACCTGCCCTGGCTCAATGACCCACATTGCGCCACTGAGAATGGCAGACGTCGTGGCGGCGTTCGCTTCATCTGTTGCGTCTGTCTGTGCGTGTGCGTGTTCGAGTGCAAGATCCCGCAGCGTATCGCTGGAATTGAGACTGACATAGTCCCACTCTAGACGTACGCCATCATCCCTCGCTGCACTCTGCGCCGCCTCGTCAAAGCGAGTGCGTGCGACTTGGACTGCCTGTGCGGCGCTGCGCTGTACGGAGGTTCCTGGCTGGTGCAGTCCCTCGGTAAAGACTTTGCGTGCTGCGTTCAATACACCAAATAGCGTAGGCGCCCATTTACGGCCGCCCTGACCGAGGTAGGCATTACGGCTCGAGAGCGCCAGGCCCGTATCGGGATCTCTTCCCGTAGGTACCACCCTGAAAGGAGGCGGGGTCGTGCCTGGTCCTGCGGCTAGTGCGGAAGGGTACTGAAAAAGGAGCGAGGAGAGGAGTGCGCGGAGTACGAGTGCCTGCTGAATATCCTTTTGGCCGAAATAGACGCGCGTGGGCTCGACGATGTGCCAGAGCTTGGTGACGACCGTTGCGACGCCGCGGAAGAAGCCTGGGCGACTTGCACCCTCGAGGACATCGCTGAGGCCGCGTACAGAGACGAATGCGCCCTGCTGCTGTGCTACTTGCTGCGTGAAGGGTGTGTTCGTTCCAGGTAAGGGAGGATACATTTCGCGTACACTGGGACAAAAGACTGCGCCGAGGTTGCCCACGCGGGTGCCGGCCCGCCCCTGCTCCTCGAGGACGAGGGAATGCAGCTTGTCGATGTCAGAGGCGAGCGTCCGCGGGTAGCTGGCCAGGTCCTCGGTGGGGGCAAACTGCGCAGGGTTCACAAAGATGGATACGACCGTCTCGTGGTTCTCGCGCAGGCTGGCGCGCACCAGGTCGAGGTGGCCGGCGTGCAGCGCGCCCATGGTAGGCACGAAGCCTACGCTGTCTGCGTCGTGGTCATCGAGGTTGGCGTCATTTGGATCTGCAGAGAGGATGGCCAGCCGCCGTACTCTGCGACGCCACTTGCGGTAATCGGCGATGGATGTGAAGATGGGAATGGGCGATGAGGGGAGGGGCGAGTCCGCGGAGCCCCATGTCGGCAGAGGTGTCGTCGATGACAGGCAGCGTGAGAGGGTGGGGGGCGTGTGCGTGGGCGTGGGCGTGGGCGTGGGCGTGGGCGTGTGCGTAGGCGCCATTGCGGGCGCTACAAGGTGCCGCCGCAGTCCGACGGCAACGCGCCGCGGCACAAGGGGTAGCGTCATGGCTGCGTGTGACGTGGATTAGAAGCAAGGAAGGAAAGAGAGCAAGGAAAGAAGGCAAGAATCAAGCTACACAATCCGGGAAATGCCCACCACTCCTTCTAGCCGGCGGGTTGCCCAGCCGTCGCCTCCGTTCCGATGACATTTGGGGAGGAAAAGAGCCGAGGCAGGCACGAGAAGCGCATTTAGAGGTCACTCCTTCCTTCTTCTCCTCCTTCTTTCCCTCCTACGCAATCATCACTCATCACCTGCCACCTCCACCCCTCCCCTCACACACGCCATGCCAACCCGCGAACTAATCCACACCTCCTTTGGCTCCCTCGCAGCACACCTCTCCACCCACTACTTCAATACCCAAACAGGCTACTTTGACTACTCGCCCAATGCGCCCCTCCCTCCCATAGACCACGACGTCTCCTTTCAAGAAGGACGGGATGGTACTGGGCTGGAGCGATACACGCCTAGATGGATTGTATATGATATAAGGGATAATTTTGCGGGGCTTAGGCGGCAGGAGGTGTATGGTAGTGATGGGGGTGACGACGATGAGGAGGAGGAGGAGGGTAACCCGGCCCCGGGCCCGAGTCACCGCCAGGCCGACACCACTTGGGACCGTCCCGTAGAGGTCATGCATACCCACGGCAAAGTGCGTTTGAACCCTTATCAGCGTTTGGCAAGGCGCGAACGGCAGGGACAAGACGTCGACTTTGAGGCTGAGCTTGAGCGCGAATTCGCCCAGTCCGATGATGACGACGATGATGATGATGACGACGACGACGAGCGTGCACGGGATCAGACTGCGGACACGAAGCAGCCCGCCACGACGACGACGACGACTACCCGGCCATCTCGTCGCCGCACTCACCGCCCACGCCCCTGGTCCAGCCGCCTCCTCTTTGAGCCGCATCCCCGCTCCCTCGTACCCGTCACAGCCGCCGGCGGGCTTCCCCTCTCGAGTATGCCCGGGCACTCCTCCTCCTCCTCCGCCGGAGAAGACCCCAACGGCAACGGCAACGGCAACGGCAACGGCAACGGCAACGGCAACGGCAACGGCAACGGCAACGGCACGACTGAAATCCTCGAGACCTTTGAGCAGGGCTGGGCCCGTGCCCGCGCATGGGACAAGGAGCACGATACAATCGATACGTCCCTGCGGTCTCTCCTTGAAGCGGCAGACTCGCCGCAGGGATTCAACCTTGCGTTGGGCAGCTCCGATGGGTGGAGTGGATTCTCGGCGTGGCACGCTCAGGAAATTGCCGATGAGTATCCGAAGCTGGATAGGCTTTCCTGGGGGATGCGCTGGGGTGAGGGGCTGGGGGATGTCGGCGGCGGCGGCGGCGGCGGTGGCGATAACGACATCGACGAGGGAAGACGACTCCGCCTCGCGCGGATACGATCCGTGAATGAGGCACTTTCGCTATTGCACCTCTGCGAATCGGCATCGCTCTACACGCCCTTGGCCCTCCCAGAGTGGCAGCGCCACGACGGCGAAGGCGACTCCAATGCACCTTCTTCTCCCCCCTGGACACGGCACCTCAGCGCAGATAGGCGCACACGCATACGCCTCTACTCGCGGGAGAGCACCTACTCTGCGCTCCTCGCCACGCACTTTGAGACTGCCACCTTGGGCATGCGCCTACGCGACACACCCCTCCCCGCAGGGCAACTCGTATCCCACCTTACCTGGCGTGGGGACACGCCCCTCGCAGCATTAGGTGGATGCACCCCCACGCCGTTACTCGTTCCCCTCGATGGGGACGGGGAGGCTCACGCCAGTAAACCCCTTGACCCCATTGAGGCGCTCCTCGCTGCGAGGGGGTACGATCCCCGCCCTGGGATGTCATCGCGAGCACGCTCAAGGGGGTACGACCCCGCAGAAGCGGCGCGCAGAGGCGCAGCAGAGATTGCCAAGGCGTGGACGTGCTTCTCCTCTGCGCCTCGCTTGCCTGCAGTACGTTATAGTCGTCGGCGAGGCGCAGCAGCACCCACGTCCAAACTCGCAGCAACAGCAACGCCGACACACACACCCACACCCTTTGCGATGCACACGACCTCGCGCGACGCTCAGCCCGCAGCGCGGGGTATCACCGAGTCCTCCGTACAGGAATGGATGAGCGGCGGCGAGACCCACTCAGGCTCAGGCTCAGGCCTAGGCTTACAGCAGCCCTGGGGCCGAAACCTCCACGCAGATGTCGCACAGCCTCTACCATTATCTTACCCGCGGGTATTCACGGGTCTTACCAGTGACGGGCGGGCCCTCCCCAGCCGAAGCGGGGGCGAAGGCGCGCCCCCACCGACACCCACCCGACCAACCTCCCTCCCCCTCCTCTCCACACTAAGCACAACCCCTTCCTCCCTCTCGCACATTCTTCACGCACACACAATCCTCCGCTCCGCACTGACTTCACATGCGCCGCTCGCTGCTTGGGGATTGGGCGGCGAGGGCGAGGGTGTCATTGGGGGACGGGATGGGATCAAGGAACTGTTGGAGAGGGTTGAGGAGTTGCGTGGGGGGTATGAACAAGGTGAGGGTGGGGGTGGGGGTGAGGACGAGGAGGGCGAGGGGCCGGGTACGGATGAGGAGTGGGGGAATGAAAAGGACGGGGAGGACGATGATGGGTTGGACTGGGACTGATGCATTTACGCAGTTACGCACCCACGCACCCACGCGAACCTTGTTCATAAGTAATCTACTCATTTGTGCCGACCTTGGGTCTCAAGTACAGAGGCGAACCACCAACAACCTCGCTCAACGCGGGCTATACATCTTGTTTCCTTTTCCCTTCATCTTCTTCTTTTAAGCGCTGTGGCCTACGCACAGCGCCTAGTAGCGTCGCGGGGGCAGGCCGTCATCATATCGGCTCTTGGGCGGGGGCAGTCCATTGGAATAGCGGCCCGACCCAGAGGGGCCAGACGGCGCGCCATCTCCACCACCACCACCCATGCGACGGGGCGGGGAGTCGTCGCGTCGACCTCCTCCGCCGCCGCCACCGCCGCCACGCGGCGGGCGAGTGGGAAAGTCCCGGGGTGCTGCTGCTGCGTAGCGGTCGTATGGATCGGGTCCCCCGCGGGGCGGAGAACGCTGCCTCATCCCGCCGTAGCTGCCTCCCCCGCCACCGCCGTACCGATCGTACGAGTCGCGAGCGGGAGGGTAGTCGCGAGCGCCGCGAGGAGCGACAATGGGAAAGTCCATGGGTGGACGCCCGTAGGGGTCACCACCACGCATGGGAGGGGGAGGCTCGTGTCGATAGCCTCCGCCGTACCCACCTCCTCCGCCATAGCCCCCACCGCCGTACCCACCGCCGTACCCGCCTCCGTAGCCGGCACCGCGGCCACCGCGGCCGGGAAGACCACCGCGACCGAAACCTGTCGTGCAGTGTAGTGAGCGGGACGCTGCCCGTGTCAGTATGCGGGGCGGGCGGGCAACGACCTGATCCAAGCCAAGGACCGACAACGCACCTTCCTTTTTGGCAGGGCCATGGTACTCTCCGGGAGTAGGTGTCCTAGCGCGCCCGCGCTTTGCCTGTGTGCGTGTGCGCGTGTGTATGCGTGTGAGCTGATGACAAGACGCAACCCTGCCATGCGCCCCTCTCTCACTCACCAGCTGAACCTTGATGGTTCGACCGCAAATGTCGGTGCCATTGAGAGCGGCCATGGCGGCATCGGCCTCTTCGGCCGTGTCCATGGTGACAAAGGCAAATCCACGAGGGGTTCGCAAATGAGGGTCGAACATGACTTGAGCCTTTTCGATCTGTGCGAGCGCGAGCAAAGAAGTTTTGGCGTATTAGGATCGAGAGTTGGAGGCAGAAACGCTTCCGCAGACGACGTCAGCGTAGTAGCACGCACCTTTCCATACTTGCCGAATGCCTCCTCGAGTTCCTTTTCAGTCATGCGGTTGCTAATGTTGGATACATGCAGGTTGTTACCAGGGTTGACTTCACCCGAGTCTTTACCAGCAGGCCTGCGACGTGTGGGGGGCATGCCATCATCAAAGTCGTTTAGCCGGGATGAGGATGCGACGGACATCGTTGCGGGGAGGATGAGAACCAGATCATTACACTCACCTTCCGCGGGGGGCCTCGGCCTCTTCCTCGCGGCGTGGAGGCGGCGGCGTACCCGCGCCTGGACGAGGAGAGGGAGAGCGCTCGCCCTGCAATCCGTCTGCTGCAGCGCCATTGTACCCTGCGAATCCGAATCCAGGGGAGCATATTGTCGCAAATAGAAGAAAAGCAGAGCCGAGGGCAAGAGGGCGGAGAAGGCAGGCGTGCGTGCGTGAGTGCGTTGGTGAGTCGATTGCCCCCTTTTTTGAAGGTTTGTAAACGCAAGTGGCGGAGAATGGTAGAGTCGGCAGGCAGGGTCGGCGAGCAGGGTCGAAAGCAGCGTCGAAAGCAGCGTCGGGAGGCGCAACGTATATGCTGATGCTTCAAGTCGACGAAGCAGACTGACGGAAAATGGGACGTTGGCATGGGGCGGCATGGACGCATACTCAGTATGGCTCGCGGCGTCCCTGAGTCACGGCCATGAAAGGCGGCGCTTCAATGAGACGTGGATGTATGCCTATGCCCCGATGTAGCGTCAAGATCGACAAGATTGCCAGTGCTGATCATGGCTTCTGCTGACGACCGGCGAACGGGAGTCGAGCAGAGCAGGCAAATGTGCAAAGGCGAGAGTGAAGAGAGAGGAGAAGCAAGAGAAGCAGAAGACGCAGAAGAAGAAAGAGAAGAAGAAATTGGACCGGACAAGACGCGGTAAAAGTGTGTCGTCACCTGCGGGCCAGCATGTGGCACGGCTTGCGCTGGGCGAACCAAGCGGACGTTGACTCTCACCGGCGCGCATACATCGAGATTAGGCGTAAGGCGGCGCTGTGCTCGGTGCGAGGTGCGTCGCTTGGCTGAGGCTCGGCGCGAGGCCCATTGGAGTCGGATCGAAGTCGAGTCGGGGCGAGCCGAATCGGGATGCGGCTGTCACGTACCGTCTGTGTCAGTGTCGGCTGCCATGGTTGGTGAGGCTGCTTGCTGGGGAGGAGGAGGGGGGCGGTGATGGAGGTAAAGAAAGGGACTGCAAGAGGGTTGTCGACGACCGTATTTCAGGTCGGGGATGGGTTGCAAAGGGAACAAGTGGTGGGGCCCCGCGTAAAGAAGGACCTTTTGCTTGTGCGAATTCAGCCTGTAAGCCGCGGCCCGCCGCCCGCCCGCCGCCCGCGCCCACTCGCGTTGATCTGTGCGCCAGCACGAGTTAATTGCCTGCAGACTCTTCCGTTCCGTGGAAGCACGCTTCGGATCCGGAACCCGGCTACCAACCCGGTGAGGCGAGGCCAGGACAGCGACCCGGATCGGGCGTAGGCTGACTATCACGCACGAGAGAGACGGATTAGGGAGAGGAAGACCGGTTGGCCGGAAGTTGGAGTGTGGGGTTGGCAAAGACGAGGCGCAACTTGGGACGGACTGTAGAGATGATTGGCATTCCTACCACCTTCCCACATCGACATTGACACTTCTCCCCTCGGCAGGCCACATTCGCTCGCAGCAACGCCCAACATGGCCAGCAACTCCACCAAGCCCACCACCGTCGACGAGGACGACATCGACGATCTCGATGGTAGGTTCCTCGCCGTGCCGTCCATGATTCGCGCGCGATTCGCTGCTGACCCAGTCGCCTCTCACCCCACCCACCCTCCAGATGTCCTTGATCAATTCGACCCCTCCTCTTCTTCTTCCTCGACATCTCAGCAGCCGCCGCATAGCCAGCCCAAGGCGGCGGCGGCGGCGGCAGCAGCAGCCCCTCCCCCCGCCGCGACACCGTCGTCCTCGAGTAGTGCGCCCACAGCTGCATCATCAGACTCTGCCGCGACAGCGACAACGACGTCAGCAGCACCCACTGGTGCCGATGCCGGGCAAGACGACATGAACCTCCCACCTGGTTTCGAGGACCTCCTATCGCAACAATTCGCCAAGGAGCTAGCGCAGGGGATGGAGGAGATGTTTGGCGGGCTCAAGGGTGCCGACGGCGCGCAAGGTGGCGCTGGTGCCGCGGGCGGGGCTGCCGGTGGACCGCCGCTTGGCGGAGATCCAAATGCCCAGATGAGTGAAGAGGAGATGATGAAGCAGTTTGAGAAGATTATGGCTGAGATGGGTCTCGGTGAGGGGATGGGCGCTGGCGGGGCAGCATCGACGACGACAGCGACGACGGGAGCAGCACCAGCAACGGCAGGCACGTCAAGCACCGGAGCGGGCTCGTCGGGTACGGGCGCCAATACGCCCAACTTCCAAGATGCGATCCGCTCGACAATGTCCCGTCTACGGCAATCCGAATCGGCGGCGGCATCTTCGTCTGCAGGTGGCGGTGGAGCAGGCAACCCCTTTGGCGACTTTAGCGAGGCGGACATGGCCAAGCTCCTCGAGGGCCTGGGCGGCGAAGGCGGGATGCCAGAGGGCGAGGAGGGCATGGCCAAGATGCTAGAGAGCATGATGGGCGAGCTCATGAGCAAGGAGGTCCTCTATGAGCCACTCGTGGAGCTCAGAGACAAGGTCAGTGCCGGGGGCACTCGCTGCCAGGAAGTCGCACTGGCCGTCGCTGCCAGTCACGCTGACCCTCCCTTGCTCCTACTCTCCCCGTCCGCCACATTCACACTGACACTCCACCGCCCGCAGTACCCACCCTACCTTGCCTCACCGACGCCCAACCCCGACGGCTCGACACCCACGGAAGAGGACATGGCGCGCTACAGGAAGCAATACGACTGCGTGCGGCGTGTCGTCGAAATCTTTGAAGACGCAAAGTACGATGGAGGCAGTGAGGCCGAGAAAAAGGCACTCAAGGAGCAGGTTGGGGAGTTGATGAATGAGGTGGGTTCGGCGCAGCGCGCGCATGCATGGGGTTACTCGCACACACACTCACGCTCACCCTCATCACACCGCATATATCCACACGACACACACCCACACTCACACAGATGCAAGAAGCCGGCGCCCCACCACAAGAAATCGTCGGCGACATGCCCGCTGAGCTCGAGGGTCTGCCCGGCTTTGGCGCAGGAGGCGACGGCGGCGTTGGGCCAGATGGGGAGCAGTGCATCGTCATGTAGCGGTGCGGTGCGGTTGCGGTGCAGCGGGCGCAATGATAATCTTCGATTCCAAGATTCGATTCGGAGTGTCAAGTGTCAAGTGTCAGTGCCACCTATCGAGAGAGATCTCGACGGAAACGAAAGGAAGCGCTTTCGTTGGTACTTCTTCCCCGGTAGGCACCCCAGCCTAGCCTAGCCGTACCCCTCACCCACCCACTCACGCACCCACTCACGCACCACCTGTCCAACATAGTACACAGGAGAATTGTTCTGGCTTCCCCCCTCCTTCCCCTCCTCATGACTGAACTCCTGCATCGCAGAAGAGGCGGAGGGGGGGAAGGCGTGCGCTAGAGTGGGCAGTGGGGAAGGTACCAGTGACAGTCAAAAACATCAAGGTGCAGTCGGCATCGGCATCAGCATCGGCATCGGCATCGTCGCAATCCCATCCGTTACGTACGTTGCATTACACTACCACTGATGCGTAATGCGGTACGATTCCTTTTCCTTTTCGTCGAAGTCGACATCGTCGATTTGCATTGCATTTTCGGTATTTGGTGAGAAGAAATACAATACATTGCAGTTCTTCTGCTATTCCGTTGCGTTCTGTCCCACACATCCTGCTTTGGTTCTGTTTTGCTTTGCTTTGCTTCTGATACAAGGACCAGGGAATTCTAAGAGCTTAGGGAAGAGCGACTATGCAAAATGCAAATGCAAATGCAAGGGAACAATACGATGATTCTGTTGAAGAAGAAGAAGAAGGAGCAGCGGAAAAAGGAGCTTCTCTATAGAGGAGAAGGAGGAGGAGAAGAAAAAGAAAAGAAGAGAAAAAAGGGACATCCCCACGGGTTTTTCGTCTATCCTATCCTACCCATCTGGGCCGCACTTCACCGGCCCGCGTTGTTACCATTCGTACCATTGACTCAGCCCACGGCGTTGAAGCAATCAAGTGTCTTACTGTCTCATCCTAAGGACCTATTTCACCCCACCTCCACGCCACCCCACGCCAACTCTACCACCCAGCTCGCACATCCGCACGCCAACCTCTCCTCTACTTCTTGGCATTAGCGCGCTTGACGGGTGTACCCGTAGCCGCGCGAGTGCGGTGTGCAGGTCCATCGACTGCCTGAAGACGTGCAATCTCCTCCTCCTTGGATTGCCCGTGTCCCTTTCGGGCTGCTGCGGCGTAGATTTCTGCTGTGAAGGGGCTGTGAGCGCGGGATGGGTGAGTAAGAGGTAAGAGAAGCCATGTTGGTGGTTAGTTGGTGGGTTGTGCACTCCTCAGCGCCGCCCACACGCGCCACGCTCCACGCCACTCACCCTTCGAAGCGCAATGCCACGGCATAAGCAATGACCACCACACCCGTAACGATCAATCCCGCGGGCTTTCCAAACCACAGAGCAACACCAGCGAAGCTGAGGCTGCTCCCGACGTACATTGGGTCCGAGCAGACGTTGAACGGGAAACTGGTCACAATGTGGTCCATGAGGATCCCAAAGTAATCTCCGAGGTACGTCCCTGTTACGCCGAGTGCCCACATACTAGTGAGAACGAGGACATTTCCCGCTACGAGGAGGGCGACGGCAATGTACTTGACAATAGGCAGGAGGAGGAGCGGGTGCTCGGGCTGGTCCTTGAGAGCAAGGTTGTAGAGGTGGTCCCGGAGGATGCCCAGCGAGAAGATGCTAACTGCGAGGAAGTAACATCCGAGGTAACGCCTTCCACCGAGGAGACGCGTAATCGTACGGTTGTGGTACTCGTTGCGGGCTACGATGTTCCAGTAGGTGGGGTTGAAGAGGATGGAGGCGACGGCTACCCAGAGGGAGGGCTGGGAGAGGTCGACGAGGCCGGGGAAGTAGTAGGGGTTGTCGGGCTTGGAGGTGAAGAGGGGCATGGTGGGTGGGCGGGGCGAGGAGGTGAGACGTAGTACTGATTCCGACGGGATGGGCTGGATGCAAGGATGGCGAGTAAGTGAAATGAGATCCGTGGGATCCAATCTCTCCTGATGTTGCTCCCGTCACCAGCCTCGCTCTTCCCGCCCGCCTGTTGCCCCGCCCTGCTTGCCCTGCCCTGCTGCCCCGCCCGCCCACGCCCGGCCTTTTCACACTGAGCCCGCACGTGCACGGCGCGTCGCGTCGCGTGGCATATGGCAGCCCAGCGCGTAAACACTGTCGCCACTCATACGATGTGAAGCACCACCTCACCGCAGTCGTGTAGATGGAATGATATGACATGACCTGAAACGATGGCGTAAAAAGAGTACATACACAAATGGATGACAGGAATACCAAGAAATAAAGCGCAAAGCTCCAACCCTATATACAGAAAGTCGTCTGCCCTCACGCGGGAAGCGCCGACACGCGCCTCTGCCCCGCCCCCACCGCGCCCACCACCCCCCCACTGGGCACCTCCATCTCCCTCGCTCGTAACCTCTCACCATAGCGATTCAGCGCAGCAGCCACAGCGGGCTTTGGCGTCGGCGTCGGAGCGGGAATGGCACCCGTAGGTGTCACGTCTGCCTCCTCTTCCTCTTCTTCTTCGTGCCCACTGCCCTCGGGCACAACAGAAATGTCCATCTCCACGCCAGAAGACGATACCGACGACCTACGCGACGATGACGCCCGCGACGACGCGCGTGAAGACTCACGCGAGGACCCGCGCGAGGACAACTCCTCCAGACTCATGGGCTCGTCCTCTCCGCTGCGTCTGCTCAGTTCGCGCGTGTGCGAGTGCGAGTGCGTGTGCGTGCCCGTACGGGAAGAGTCCTCCGCCGCCGCAAGACTCACACTCGGCCAGCGACTGGCTTCGTAGATGGAGTGGCGGGATCGCGTGTGGGAGCGTGAGCGTGATTGCGACTGGGAGATATCCATCGACTGCATCTCCGACTTCGAGATGGAGTTTCTGCTCGTTCGACTGCTCGTGCTCGTGCTCGTAAACGTGGCCGTGCCCGTGTCCGTCGCTGCGCCCGTAGCAGACGAAGCCCTGGAAGCAGGTCGTGCGCGGAGAAGAACTGCAGTCGACTTGACGCCGCTCGTCGTGCGTGCCTGCGTCTGTGCCTGCGTCTGCCTAGGTGTCGCCGCATCCGCAGCAACGGAATTCCGTTTCCCGAGCTTACTCGCCGTTGGTTGCGGCGGTTGCGCGGGGTGCGCATGGACTTCGCTATGCCTATTCGCGCGCCTCGATGGCTGGAGTACGCCCGAAGAAGAGGAAGTGGACGTGGACGTGGACGTAGAAGGAACCTTCATCGCAGCCATCTTCTGGCGCAATACCTGCGGCGGAGGGGGCATCATCACGCCCGCATCGATTGTGCGCCTCCCTTTAGCTCGGAGGGGCGCCGGTCCGCGTTCGAGGAGGGGTGGTCCTTGCGTCTCTTCGCCTTCTTCTCCTTCCTCGCGGGTATCGGCGTCGGCTTCGGCGTCGGTCTCCGAGTGCGAATGCAATCCCGCACCACGAACATGCACGCGCGACACCTCGCCCGCCCCCGCCCGGACCTGCCTCTTGATCAACCCCAACTCCTGCTGCTTGGCCGCCAGCGCAATACTATGGTTCTGAATCTCGGCCTCCAGCCGCTCATTCGCCTTTTGCAGTCGCGCAATCTTGAGGCCGCGGTCCCCTACTTCGCGCTCTAGGTCTTCTGCGTGGGTGCGGGCGCGGGACAGGGCCGTCGTCTTTTCGCTGAGGGCAGCCTCCGTCTTGGCGAGTGTGCTGTCCTTTTCGGTGAGGAGGCGCTCAGTTTCGGCGAGTGCGCTGTCCCTCTCGACGATTACGCCCTCCCTCTCTCGAAGCATCTTCTCCTGCGCCGAAGCATGCCCCTCTAGCTCCGCAAGACTAGCCAGGAGCTCATCCCTCTCCGACGCGAGCCTCTCCGCCTTGACGGTCAACCGTCCCTGCATCGCGAGGTCCTCCTTGCGCTGTGCATCGGCTTCCTGAAGTTGAGCTCGTGTCGTCTCCAGTGCAATGGTGGCTGCCTCTTTTTCGCGGGAGAGCTCGTCCTTTTCGCGGGAGAGCGCCTCCTTTTCGCGGAGGAGCTCGTCCTGTCCGCGGATGAGCTCGCCCTTCTCGCGCAGGAGCACCTCCTGTTCACGGACGAGCTCCTCCTTTTCTCGCACCAGCACCTCCCTCTCACCCCTGAGCACCTCTCCCTCACCCCTCGCCACGTCCCTCTCCCCCTCCACGCGCCTCACCTCCCCATCCAACTCCTCCCTCATCCTCTGCACCTCCCTCGTCAACTCCTCCTCCACCTCCCGCGCATCCCCCTCCGTAGCCTCGCATTTACACTGCAAGTCTGACACTTCCCCACGGAGGTGCGCGATCTCGCCGTGCAACTGCGCGACTTCACCCTGTAACTGCGCGACCTCGCCGTGGAGATGGGCAACCTCCCCCTCTGCATCACTCAACGACGCAGCGAGCCGATCCTGCTCGGAACGTGCGTCCGCCAATTGTCGACGGAGGGACTGTTCCAGTGCCGAGGAGAGGGGCGGTGGCGGCGGCGAGGTGCGTGCGGGACTCGCGCTGAGGTTGACGTTTAGGCGGGAGGAGGAGGAAGACTTGTCTGCCTCTACTGCTGCTGCGGCGGCGGCTGCGGCGGCGGCGCGGTCACGCTCCCGCTGGTGCTCGACCTCATCAAGCTGCGCTTCGAGCTCCTTGATCCGGTAACGTGCTTCCTCCAGGGCGTCTCGTGTGGCCGCATCGTCCTTTGAAGCGTCTGCATCGGCATCCCGCCTCACCCTCTCCCTCTCCCGCTGCAGCTCATCCTCGAGCGCCTCGAGCGCCTCCTCATGCTCCTTTTGCATCGTATACACTCGAATCTCGTAATCCCTTTCGGCGCTCTCCCGGGCTTGGCGGATCGCGGCATCGCGTGAAGTCTCCTCGGCTGTTGCTGCGTCGCCGTCGTCGGCGTGGCGCCCTTGTCCCTGCGCGTCTGCCGCTGCCTCGGCCACAGCCAACCTCAACCGCACCTCGAAATCCCTCTGCATCTGTGCATTCCTCGCACGCTCGTGCTCCAGCTCCTCTCTAAGTCTCGCAGTCTCTGCGTGCGTGTCTTCCTCCTCTTGACCGCCACGCGCGGCAACCACCACCCCGCCACTCCGCCTCTCCACCTGCTCCCTCAGCTTCTCGACCAAAGCCCGTAACTCTTCATCCCTCCCTTCCTGGAAGAGACGCTCCTCCTCCGCGCGCATACGCATCTCCTCGCACTCGCGTACACACTCCTCGAGCTCGAACCGCGCCTCGGCAAGCTCATCCAGTAATTCCAATTTGGACTCGAGACTCTCCGTGAGGAGCGCGCGCAGGGAACTCGCCTCGCTCGAGTGCGCAATCACGCGCGAGGAGAGCGACCCGATGCGAGATGTATGTGCCGAAATGTACTCTGCGAGGGCGGAGCGGACGGCTTGGAGTTGTAGTTGCGCGCTGGCGTGCGCTTGGGCTTGGGCGTCGGCGTTGGCGACGGCGTCGGAAGTGGCGGTGGCAGCGGCATTGGCAGCCGTGGTGACAGTAGGCCCACGCGAAGCCGGCGCAACCTCGGTCTCCACCTCGGCCTCGACCTTCTCCAACGGCTTCTTGCCATTTGAGGTTACGCCTGACCCCCAACGCAGCATCCCCGGCGGACTGGGCGTCGCAGGCGAGCTGGGCAACTGCGCCTGCGTGGCCAGGATCTGCCGTCTGAGTGCCGCTGCCGGCGTGGTGGGCGTAGGCGTGGGCGTGGAAGTGGGCCTCTTCGAAGCTACAAGTGAAGGCGAAAGTGACGCCGCTTTCATCACCTCTTCGGACCGCGCTGGCTTCTCCTCGCCCACACTCTGCTGCTGCAATTTCCCCGACGGCATCGGGGCGTGCGCGTGCGCCTGTCCATCCTCGCTTCCCTGCAAGGCCAAGGCTGAGGGCGTCGGCACAGGGGGAAGTGCCGGCGGGGTGTTGCGTACTGTGCGCTCCCTGTCCTTGTCGCTAGCTGCGGCGGGCGTGCGGATGTGCATGGGAGGCAAAGGCGCAGGTGGGCGGAGTGGGCTCGACTTCTTGGGAGCTTGCGTGAGCTCGTCCTTGGACAACGACGACGACGAGGCAGCGGGGCTACGCGCAGTAGGGAGTGGCGCGGGTGGGATGACGAGTCGCGGTGATGAGGCGTGGGCGGTCGGTATGGGTGCCCAATCAGAGGGGGCATCTTCATCGACATTGGCGTCGTTGCCGCCGTTGCCGCCGTTACCGCCTCGCTCTGGTGTCTGCACTTGACTGTCTATAGGGACAGCCTCATCCTCACGCTGCTCTTCCTCACGCTGCTGCTGCTCCTCTTCGCCCTCCCTCTTCGCCCAAGCTCTCAGACTCTCCGTCCTCTTGACCTTTGCCGCACCAGCGCCAGCCGGGCCAGGCGAAGCAGTAAAAGCTGTAGAGAAGCTCAAATCCGGCTCATCGTCTGCGTCGTCGTTGTGCTCCATTGACTCGTCGGCCTCGACCTCTGCAGTGTGCAGGTCCTCACCACCTTTACGGCCCTTGTCATCCGAGGCAGAGCTGGGCGCAGGACTGCTTCTCCCACTAAGTGTGCCCACCCCCGCACCGGCCTTGCGCAGACTGAGATCCAAGCTACGCTGGAGGATACGGTCGTGCAGCGAGAGACGGTGCTGTGGGCGGGGCGTCTTTGCTGCGCTGGCGTTGGCGTTGGCGTTGGCGCTTGGACTCGGGCTGTCCATCGACTGCGAAAGGGAAACAGACGAGGCATCTTCGTAGGACGGAGGCGGCGAGGGCGAGGGCGAGTCCTGTGGGTTTGCCTGCGGTTTCGCCTGTGGCAACGACTTTGCCTGGCTGAACCGCCCTGTCCCCGGGGCGGGCGATGGAGAACTCGAAGGCGATGGCGAGGGCGATGGCGAGGGCGATGGCGAGGGCGATGACGAGCGCGAGACGGAAGCCGACGCCGACGCCGACCACGTCCCCGCACTCCCATTCCCACTCGCATTCGCTCGCTCGCTCTGTACTTGACCCGCAGCAGCAGCAGCAGCAGCAGGCGAGGGCGACGAGGCTCTCCTGCGCATCCAAGCTGGAGGGGGACGTGCTGCTGCGGGCGAGGATTGGCCCTGTCCGGGGGTACTGAACTCGGCGTCTTCTCCGTCTCCCTGCGAAAAGGAAGCGTCGTCGTCGTCGTCGTCGTCGTCGTGATTGCGCTGCGGGATGGGCCCAGGCGTACTGAAGCTCATACTCGCATCGATGCTTGCGTCTACATCGACGACACTCCCACTCCCATTTGGATTCCCAATGACGGAATTTGCCAAACTTGCGCCAGGAAGACTCGAGGGCGTGTGTGGGGAGCGCGAGCGTGGGAGAGACGCGGCGTTACGTGGCGTGGCTGCCCCTGCGGCGGCGGCGAGGTTCGAGGAAGACGAGGGCGAGTCTGACCAGATGCTGCTACTGCTGGCTTCTTCGCGAGTCCAGCTGGCTTCTGCGTCTGGTGCGTCTGTTTGGCGCTGCGGCGGTGGGCTCGATGCGCCATCGTCATGGCGGCGCGACGGTGAAGCCGATGCGGAATCACTCTGCCGCTGCTGCTGCTGCTTCTCCTCGGCCTCGACGTTCCTCAACCCCTGCAAGAACTTTTGCCCCTCGCGGCGGAAAAAGGAGTCGTCCATTGTCATACTTAGGCTCGCGTCTGCGGCAGCGTTGTTTTTGTTCTCGCGGCGTGACTGCGGCTCCTTGTCATCGTCACCACCACCATCACCAGGCACGCGGGGCAGCGCCGATATGCGCGACCCAGGCGACTGTTTCCCGGGGGGAAGGATCCGGCGGAAGTGGGCGGCGTGTGCCTGTGCGTGTGCCTTGGGCATGGGTGTCTTGAGGTCGCCCGTTGGGGTGGTCGAGGTGACGCCTAGTGGTGGAGAGCGTCGCTTGGCAAGAGGAGTTGGACCCGCACCTGCCGCCTGCCATTCGTGCTCGGGTAGGGACGCCTCGAGGAGGGGTGGCTCGCCATTGAGTGATGATGATGCCGAGGGGATGCCCAGTGCGAGGGAGTGCGATTGCGAGGTGTCTAGCGCGGGTTGCTGCTGCTGCGGTTGGTCCTCTTTCTCGTCGCCGTCGCCGTCGCCGTCGTCGTCATCGTCGTGACTCCACTCGGCACGGCCCTCCCCGCCAAGCTCTGCCTCGTCAAACGTCGTCTCCCACCCGTCGCGGCTCTGCTCGTCGTCGTCGTTGTCGTCGTCGTGGCGCATCAACTCCCGCTGTAGTGCTCTCCCAGGCGTGGCAGGGAGTGCAAGATCCACTGCATGTTCGTCTGCAGAGAGGTCATCATCATCATCATCGTCGTCGTTGCGACTACTGGGCTGATTCCTTGCGACGACGACGACATTGACCTGCGTGGGACTATCCCCCAAGCTGGAAATCTTGCTGACGTCGCCCTGGTTCGTCATCCTATATCCCCAGCCTACACGGGATGTGCTGGATGGCGTGTCTGGTCCCCGGAGGATGCCCTTTGGCGTGGGTGTAAACGCGGCGGGTGTGAATGTAGGTGGAGTAAATGGGAGTGGTGCGCCGTCGTTGTCGTTGCTCTTTGTCGTCGTGGGCGTACTGGGGCGTGGTTGCTGTTGTTGTTGTTGCGGGGAGGAGGAAGAGGAGGAGGACGTAGACGTATCTCGAAGATGTGACCGCGGTCTTGCCTTTGAGATGGAAGCAGGTGTGTAAGGCGGCGTGGTACTGGTACTTGCCGTAGCGACGGACATGGTGGGAGAAAGAGGGGCGTGGGCGGGGGAAAAGGCGGGGGACTTAAATGGGTGTGAGGCTCAATCAGCCCGTCTGCAATTGGCGTGGGGCACACGCCTGCCTGCCTGCCTGCGGTCGGGGTGTGTGTAGCGTGGGTGATGAGGGGATGATGTGTGTGTGTGTGTGTGTGTGTGTCTGTGTGTGTGGCAAGGAAGTCAGAATCACCCCGCCCCCCATCAAGACCTCATTCACCTCGTTGACCCCGGACCCTCGCCCCTCCTCGCCTCGCCTCGCCAAACCGGCGGCAACACACGCACCACCAACGCACGGCTACTCTGTCCACGCGACGCGACGGGGTCAGTCACGTGATGCGGGGCGGGGTGTGGGCGGGCCGGGGCGGCGGGGCGGGTTAGGCTGGCACGGCACACAGCACAGCACGGGCCCACGCCAAGTCATTACGGCCATGGCATTGACTTGACTCCACTGCACGGCGACCTACTATTCAATCCCCCACCACCTACACCACCCACACCACCCACTTGAACACCCCCCACCTACCACCCGCCATGGACGACTTTAGAGATATCAACGTCGACATTTGGGAGGAAGACGTCCTCCTCGAGAGTGACCTTGTCCCAGCTTATCACCTCGACCCGCAGACGGCTGCCCAAGAGGCAGACAGGAAGAGTAGTGAGGCCAGGGGATTGTTGAATCGGTGAGTGGCAGCCATGCGAGCGATAGCGAGCATGGCTGGCGAATGAGCAGTACGAGTGTGGTAGCTATGACACTCGCACTGGGCATAGGGTAGCATACATCGTCTTCCACCTGTACTGATCATCCTCCCGCCCACAACCAACTCTTGACATATGTTCCCCACTCTCCGCCCATACTCACCCATCCACCCACCTAGCTCCGACGCACCAGGCGCCCTGCGTCTCATCCTCGCAGACGCGCCCTATGGCGGACAGGAAATGGAGCAGGCAAAGGTGCGTTGCGTTGCGGCGATGGCGACGACGCTCCCCCGCCTAGATTTTCCCTACTGACTTCTCACCCTACCTGGTCCCTCTCCTCCCCCTCCCCCACCTCTCACCCCGCCTCGCCCCACCAGGAAACCACCCTGCAAACCCTCCTAACCCTCCTCACCTCTCTCAAATCCACGGAAATCACCCCCCTCCTCAAGTCGCTCACCCTCGACGAACGCGATGCCCTCATGAAGTGGATCTACAAGGGACTCGCACGGCCTGATCTGGGCAGTGGTGGGGTGTTGCTCGGGTGGCACGAAAAGTTGACGGAAATTGCGGGGACGGGGTGTATTGTGAGGGTCATGACGGATCGGAGGAGGGTGTGAGGCGGGGCGTGGTGGGTGAAGCGGGGCGGGGCGGGGCGGGGCGAGGTTAACTGTCGCACGAGGTGGGAATGGACACAAACTCGGACTGAAATGGGAATGGGAACGGGGTCTGCCGATTCATTCATTCATGACTGACTGACTAGATGTGCGTCGTGATCAATGGCTACATGCGCGTGCTTGCCCGAACACATGGCCAACAAAGGCAACGATTCTAACTCAACGCAGCCCTCGCCTGCGCCCCTCTCCATCCAAGGGCGCCAATTCCACACACGTCTACAAGTGTCCTCGTTGTCCTCACCTCCTCACCTCCTCGTCCTCTTTGTCCTGAATGAAGAATGAATGCGCAAGATCAGACATGTCACAGGCGTCAGTCGTCGCATCCTCGCGTATCCTCGCACGCACCCACGCACCCACGCACGCAGCATACACTCACTTCTTGTTATCCCCGCCACCCATCCCGCCGCCAAGTACGTCTGCCCCTCCTCCTCCTCCCGTCTCTTGAGCATCCACATCCATCTCATCTGGCTGCATCCCCATGCCCATTCCCATTCCCATCCCACCGCGGATATGACCTCCACCCGCGTCTTTGCCACCCCCACCCCCACCCACAAGCGACGCAAAGATTCCCCCAAGTGCCTCGTCGTGCTGCGTGCGCTGGATCCTGCGTGCTGCCGCGTCGGACTTGACCGAGTCGATGCGCTCGCTCAGTTTCGCGAGGAGCGTGTCCGTCGTGTTGTCCCTGTGGTGGTGCGTGGCGTGGCGCGGCGACGGGGGGACGGAGGTAGACTTTCAGCGTGTATGCTCTCTCGCCGCAATTGGACTACATAAAAGCATGTATGCCTCCCTCCTCTAAGATGAAGAGGCCTCGTCCAACAGCCATCGTCGCGCACTCACCACTCCCTCAGCTGCGCCTCAATCCCCGCCAACTCCTCATCCCCCAGCGCCACATCCCTCCCCACGACAGTATCGACGTGCAATCGTCGATTCTTCTGGTCGAGTCTACCAGTGAGTATCCCCGCATACACCGCATCAATAATGACATCTTCCAGTGCGCGCGTCTTTTCCATGTCCATGGCCGTGTCCGTATCGTCCCCCGTTCCCGGTGCGTCGCTGGCTCGCAGCACAACGCCGGGACCATCCTCGCGCACTTCCGCATCCAGCACGAGATGCTGCAGGAGTACAGCGTACTCGAGTGTACGCGCAGCACTCGCAAGTGAGAGGAGTGTCAGCTGTCGGAGTTTCGTGAGGTGCGCTTGGGTCAGCGGCGGGTAGGCAGAAGGGTTGGAGAGGTAGGTCTGGAGTGTCCCGTAGGAGAAGAGGTCCAGGAGGGCTAGGGTCGGCGCGGCGGCGACGGCGGGGTCGGCGTCGGCGTCGACGAGACTCGCCACGGCAGGACTCTCCCTCAGTTCGGAAAAGACGTAGGTGCCCGGAGCGGCAGTCGCTTCCAGTACGAGTTTAGCGGCGGCGGCGCCTCGTGCATTTTTGGCGAGGAGGAAGAAGGGCTGGAGTTTGGCGAGGGGCGCCGAGGTGGGGAGGCGCGGTGGGACGGTCATGACCGGTGTCCAGATGGTGGTGGGTTGTGTGCGTGTGAGTCGAGTCGATGAGGGGAGGTGAGGCGAGGAAGATGGGACGAGGTGAGGTGAGGTGAGAGCAAGTCGTGTGTGTGTGTGTGTGTGTGTGTGGGTGGGTGCGCGTGTGCGCAAGTGGAGCAGAACAACGACGGACGGGACTGACGACGCGCCGCCGCGCTCGCATGACCAGCGGAAGCAGAAGCGTGGCGGGCGGGCGGGGGGAGGGAGGGGGGCATGACTTACGACTGGAATGGAACGTAATGTTACGACGGCATATAAAGTATACACACTCTTCAAAGCCAATGAGAGAAATCGTATGAAATGCTGTGACTGGGAAAAACGCAACAAGAAACAGAAAAGGGACCTCTACAGCCAACAGGCCGCCCCGCCTCACGCAGTCACGGCCTTGGCCCTGGACGACGGCTGCTGCTGCTGCTGCGCGTACCCCTCAAACTCATAGTCGATGCCAGCCTCCTTGAGTGCCTTTTTCTTGTCCTCCTGCCGCTTCAACAGCCTCTTCTCCACTTTATTCTTCTGCTCCTCGCTCTTTGGCGCATCATGCTGCACCTTTGCCCTCCTCCCCTGCGGCACACTTCGATACGCACGATTGGCGCCCACCCAGAGCTTGGGGTGAATCTCGTCCTTTTCCAGCAACTTGACGCGCAGCAGCTGGTTCATCACGAGGTAATTGTCCATCGTCTCCTGGACGATGCGTGCCACCTCCTCGTCTGCAAACTCGATGAAAGCATAGTGCTTCGATGCGCCCGTCTTCTTATTGCGGGAGAGGCGCAGCCGCGTAATGGTCCCAAACTGCGAAAAGTAGGCCCGGAGCGGACCCTCGGTAAAGAGGCGCGGGAGGTGGCCCACAAAGAGCGTTGCAGTGGGTACGCTCGGTGCCGTCGTCGCGGCCTTGTTGCCGCCCGCCTCGGCCTTGCGCCGCGCCTGCAATGCCTCTAGACGAGCAGCCACGGCCTTGTCGTCCTTGGAAGACTTGAGCTTCAGCGTCTCAAACTCCATGTGCTTCTTGACGGCCTCGTCGTCTTCGTCTTCGTCGTCCGATGAGTCGGCGTCGTCGTCGTCGCCGGAGTCTTCCTCGCCCTCGTCGCTACCAGACGTCATGCCCTTGAGCATCTCGGCCTCTTCATCCGAGTCCATGCCCGATGCGTCTCCCTCGTCGCTATCATCTCCGCCTTCCTTGTCCTCATCGTCTACAATGGGCTTCTTGGCCGTCAAGGGCGACTTGCCCTTGCCCTTGCCCTTGCCCTTGCCCTGTGGCTTGGATGTGACCTTGAGTGCGCTCTTGAGCGGTGCTTGGGGCTGTGACTTTGGCGTGGCTTTTGTCGTCGTCGTCGTCGTCGTCGTCTTCGTCGTCGTCACCACCTGCGCACGCGGCTTCTTGTTCGACGAAGCCGCCTCTTCCTCCTCCTCTACGCTGATCTTGACAGTGCGCTTCTTGCCCGCAGTAGTAGGGGCGGCGGGGGCGGCGGCAGGCGCGGCCTCCTTGCCTTTCTTGCTTGCCTTGGTTGTCGTCGTGGCCGTGGCCGCAGCGGCGGGTGTTTGCTTCTTCGCAGGCATGATGGGCTTGACCTCGTTGCTGCGGGTTTGAGAAATGGTTGATGGCAGACAAGAGTGGGCGATGAGAAGCCAGAGCAGAATGCGATGAGTGAATAAATGCACCAACTCACTCACTCACTGCCTGCCAATGCACAATCTCCAGCTCAAACTCCAATGGACTTTCCTCCCCGCCCTTCCTCCAGCCAAGCCAAAAGGGCGAAATTTTTGGCCCATGACTTGGGCGGCCCAGCCTACGCCACGCCACGCCACGGCTCGACTCGACTCGACGCAAGGCGACTCGTGCAGAGCGAGCACCTCGGCTCCGACGTGGCGCGCGCGCGCTGTCCCTTGCCTGCTTTCCCTGCCTGCCTGCCCTGCCTGCCTGCCCACCCCCGCCCTTGGCTGTCGAGTACCGCTGCGTACGCCCAGCCCAGCACAAGGCGCGTACGGCGCTTCCCTCGCAGCAACGACTCTTTTCGGCTACGAGGGAGTTACGACTTTCACATTTCTCACCTCAGTCCCTCCTCCCCTCTCCTCATCACACCCCCCCACACACACTCGTCAAGATGCCTCCCAAGAAGGCGGCCATTCTCGCTAGCGCGTCCAAGACTAACAAGAAGAAGAAGTGGTCCAAGGGAAAGGTCAAGGACAAGGTGAGCGGCCGCAGGGGCGAGGGCAGTTGAGTGTACGGCAGGACAAGGGCGGGAAGGGCAAGAACAAGAGAGGAGGGGTGATAATTGGTGGCTGGGGAGGCAGGGGCAGGGTAGGAAAGAGGAGAGCAGCGTTCATGTCCGTCCTCAGAGATTCGTGAAATGGGGCAGTGGGCGTAGGGAGGCAGAGTCCTGTTGTATGTCCATAATCTCTTAACAGACACTCCCATACTAACCACCTACTCCCGCCTCTTACACCGCCCCCAGGCCCAAAACATGGTCGTCCTCGACAAGCCCACGTACGACAAGATCCTCAAGGAAGTCCCCACCTACAAGATGATCTCCCAGTCTGTCCTCATCGACCGCATGAAGATCAACGGCTCCCTCGCCCGCGTCGCCATTCAGCACCTCGAGCGCGACGGACAGATTAAGCGTGTCATCCACCACCATGGACAGCTCGTGTACAGTGAGTTGGCGGCGTGCACGCTTGCTGCGGTGACGGCTACGTCGAGAGATGGTGTTGATGATGTCGTTGTAGCTGGATTGCATGGCTGACACATGGAACGAACCTTTCTCCATATGCTTCGCCCCGCCCCCGCCCCTGCTTCCAGCCCGCGCTGCCACCGCCGAGTAAAGATGGAGGACCCGTACCGCACGCACCCGCATGATCTGTAGCATACATACAGTCCATTCCATTTCATGCCTGGACGCTGCACCACACCACACCACACCCCAAAAGCAATGTCAGACTTGTATTGGCGCGCATACGCACACACGCGCACACACTCCAAAAAGCAAAATCAATTCATGCATTGGCCCCACGAATCACGATTGTTGCGTACAGTGCAGTGGGCTGTCGGTCGCAGAGTAAGGAAGGAGACCCTTTGTGATCATTGTCGTCATTGTCCGTCCAAGGCATAGTCATCGACGTCTCTTTCGGTACAATGCGCTGCGGTGTGAATCAGTAGGTATACCATTTCATTTCATTCCATTCCATTCCATTCCACTTTCTCCCCTTTTTCCTTCTAACAGCTAAACTTCGGGCCATCGACGCAAAGGTACAGGGTAGTAGAAGCGAGGGGGAGCGTGGCTCCCTCGCAGGCGTGCAGTCGCACGGATTTTTGTGTGGTTCCGGTTCTGTTTCTAGGTACTGGAGAGGCGAGGCGAGGCGAGGCAAGCACGGCGCGCAGAGGAGAGAGGAGAGGTGGTGGGGAGGGACACGGAAGACGGGAGACGGGAGACGGGAGACGGTGACGGTGACGAGGAGACCCAATGTAAGGAGCGCGAAGCGAACAGCGGAGAGGACAGGGACGTTTTTGTTTGAAAAGTACGCGCGAGCCGGAATGGACGCAGCGGTGGGTGGAGTGAGGTGAAGTCAAGAAAGAGATTGAAGAAAGAAAGAAAAAAGAAAGAGTGGATGGAGCGGGTGCTCGAAAGAGTGGATGCAAGACGGGTGGTACATTCCACGTCGTCTGTGTTCTTACGTTGGCGCGCCTACGCCCCGTGCAGTCTCCCCAAACTGCCCTTGCTCCTCAGCACCTCCTCGGGCTCCGAGCCGAGCGGTGTCTCTGCCCCAGGGGCAGCGACATCGGCCTCAGCATCAGCGCCGATTGCGAGGCCGCCTCTCCGCTGGGCGTCGGCCCGCACCTCGACGTCGGCAATGTCCTCTGGCTCAGTAAGGACGTAGTGGTGCGTCGTGGAGAAGGAGCTGCTGCGGGACTTGGGGTCGTACTGTACGTCTACAAACGGCGACGTTGCAAGGTGTTGCGCACTCGTGGCCAAGCCTCCACTGCTACCGCCACTGCACTCGCCCAGCTGGCCGTGCGGCGCGAGCTTAGCTTGTAGCTGATACGGATGGGTAATGGGCTGGAAAGTAGGCTGCTCCGGTACGGGTTGCAGGTCGGTGGGCACAGGCTTGCGCTTGGGCGAACACGGCGGCGAGAGACGACGGACATTCGTAGGCGGCGTGGTGGGCTCGGGGGTGTATGCCGGTGCGGGCGTCTGGTGGTACGCCGGCTGCGGGGGCGACGCGACGGCGGCGTCGACGCTGCGCTTGAAGCTGTGTGCGCGGGCACGGGCAAGTTCCTTGAAGCGCTTGCGTGTGGGGCTGTTTGGCGCATTGTCGCCACCACCACTGGCAAAGACACCGCGATCCTCGGGGCCGAGCTCGATGGTCTCACGCTGCTTCTTGGTGAGCTTGGGTCCGTGATCGGCGTGAGTACCCTTTGTGCCATTGTGCTCGCACTGGCCGTCCTCGTCCTCGTCCTCGTCGGGCACGAGCCCGGCGATGCTGCAGTCGCTGACGTTGGGCCGGTGGATGACGCCGAGCTCGAGGTCGCGGTAGGCTCCGATGGGTCCATTGGGCTGTAAGACGGGTGCAGCCGCTACAGGCGCCGCGGCCGTCGAGACGGGGCGAGTGCCCATGCCCGAGTGACGGGATCCCTTGCCTGTCGATGAGGCGAGCGTGGGCGCAAGCTGAAGCCAGGAACGCACCTTTGCGCCCGGGCCGCCCATGGAGCGCGTCGTGGTGCCGCCATTGCTTCCCGCAGCGCTGGTGGTGACCATCTTGGCGGTGCCCGAGTTCTGCCCGCCGTTGGAGCTGAAATTGTGCTTTGCGCCCTCGTCCTTGAGGCTGAGGACGATGCGTGTGGCGGCAATGGACGAGACGGTAATGGCGGGCGGGTTGTTGAGGGACTGGAGGTAGTGCGAGTCGGCCATCATGAAGACGCCCGAAATGATGCAGGCGGCAAAGACGAGGCAAAAGTAGAGGAATTGGTCGCGCAGGATGATCGTGAGGATGCGGTTGTTGCCAAACTGGCGCGTCTCGCGTGTGACGGCGGCAATGGCGAGAAGGAGGATGACGGTGTCGAGGATGGCAGGTGCGACCCAAAAGGCCGAGAGCCATATGCCCTGGCCGGCTGCGACGCAGGCGCCGCTGGGGTCCCACAGCGTCTCGTACTGGGTCACAGCATAGCACTGGATGATGGCCGTGGTGAGGAATAGACCGCAGAGGACGCCGAGGACGATGGGATTGCGCTTGTGGATGGACCAGATGCGGATGATGCAGATGCCCTCGGCGCACAGTAATCCGAGCTGTGCGAGAGTAGGCGGGGTGGGGTGGGTGGCCAAGTTTGAGTGCATATATGCCGTAGTGGTGGTGTGGAGGGTGATTGCGGGTAAATAAATGGTCGTCAGTTGCCAGTCACGCAGCGCAGCATACACGCTTGATCCACCGCACAACTGACCATGGCAAGAATGGGCATGAGCAAGTACACCTGCTGACACCTATGCTCGCTCCACGTCCTGTGGAACATGACCATCATGAGTGTGAGATTGGCCATGGTGATGTATCGCGTGCCCAGGAAAAAGGCCGTGAGGAGGCAGAACTTCTTGCGCCAGATGTAGGCCACCTCGCGGTGCAGTGCACAGAGCCACTCGGTGACAAAGGCACTAAAGGCCACGGTGACGAGGGTGCGCATCGTCTCGATGGCGACCATGGTGGGCGGTGGTGCGAGGAGGAGGAGGTGATTGCCTGTGCGGGTGGGGGGAGGTGAGGGATGAGTGGGTTATTTGATTGGCTGAGGGCGGGGTTGAGTCAAGCGAGTGTGGGTGTGGATGAGTGGTGTGGGGGAGCGGCGTGGGTGAGTCGAAGGAAAGGCAACCTTGATTCGCATTGGTAGGCAGAGACGGCGAGGGGTATATGTAGTCTTGGGAGTGCCAGGCGGACGGGCAATGTTCGCCGGAGGAAAGGACTACCTCGGATGCAGTGCGTCGCTGTGGTAGGACGAGCTTCTTGCTCTCCTTCTTCGTCTGCGTCTCACGTCTTGCCGCCTCGCCTTCTTCACATTGCGTCTTTGCCTGTGTCGTAGTCTCGTCAGTGAGCCCCCACGTGGTCGCAGCGGGTCTTCTTCCCTCCAATCGCTTATTTTCCCACCGTCTCCAGTCTCATCTCTGACGCCTTCTCCGTGCGTACTCCGGCCACTCCTTGCCAGGTCGAAGCGATGCGCAACTTGGACTCCGCCCAGACCAATCAGCCAAGCGCCACTGAGAGCGCCACTGGGAGCACCACTAGGAGCTTGGCGCCCGGCCTCTTTTTTCCGCTACTGGGACCCGCAAGTTGCGTGCGGAGTGGTAAAAGCCCAACCTTGTCGCTTCGCTGATTACAATACATTACCTGCCGTGGTTTCTGTGCGGTGCGGTGTGTGTGTTAAGTTGCTCGCAGCGTCGATCACTGACTCATCGCGAGCGAATCGCGTACTGACGAGTCCGAGTCCGAGTCCGAGTCCGAAGCCGACTCGAGGGACTTGTGCGCTTGCTCTTGCGGCTTGCGACTTGCGACTTGCTCACGCGCACGAATGCAAAGCCCGTCTAGACGATCGTCCGCGCCGTGAAGCTCAGGAGGCGGGGAGAGGTGGCGCGGTAACGAGGTGCAAGGCTTAGCCTGAGCCTGAGCCTAATCGGAAATGATGACCTTGCCTGCTTGGCCGCAACGGTGCGGGCGTGCGGACGTGCGGGCGTGCGGTCACCTAGGGCGGGGTGGTGCAGAGTGCAGGCGTCTGTCTAGTCGCAGTGTACATACGCCCTCGTCGTCGTCGTCGTCGTCTTCTTCTTTCTTTCCCTTCGCCTGTGTACTCGCCAGCCGGCCCTGCAAGGAACCGCCTCTGCCTGGGCCTCCTACTCGCACTGCCAGCTCAGTACAGCCTTGTGAGGAAGAACGAGACCCCAATGCGAGGCGGGGCGAGGCGGGGCGGGGCGGGGCGTTTGGCGAGGACAGGGGCAGGGACGAGTGGGAGTGGGGCACTGTCAAGCAACGAATGCTTTGGGAAGGTCTCTCGTCGAGACGCGAACAGGCGGTGTGGTGCGGCGGCCCGCGTCCGAGGCAAAGCTTGGCGCAGCCAAAGGAGGCGCGACGCGCAGCGCAACGTTGAGCGTGGGAACCGAGGGAGGTGCATGTCGGTGGATGAACCGTTTGGCGTCAAGGTCAAGACGGTTTTTCTTTCTTGATTGCGGAGTGGGACTACACACGCAAAGCAACGCACGGTAGATGTCACACCGTCATCCATGGCGGGAGACGGGACCTGAGCTGAGCGCAGGAGAGATGGGCCGCACAACTCCTGCAGGCCCGCACCCGACTTGCATGTTTGCGTCTCGCAGGTCCGCATGGCGCATGGCAAGGCCGCCTCGACTCGACCCGACCCCCTCGGACACCGGCTGCCGATGCCGAGGGCTGTGACCGCTCTTGCACCTGCGCCCGACATTGTGATGTGAGTGTGGGAATCCGCAGGGGTTGCGGGAGCCGGGACGGGGTCCAACGTCGATGTCCAGCGCTGATCAATCCGTCCAGTCCGCGCAGTCGCAGTCCGCACAGTCCGCATCTCGCGCATTTTCTCATGTCCGCAGACGACGCCCAACCACAGCTAGACCCTCCCTACTGTGCTTTTCTGAACTTCAACGAGTCCACCCTAAAGGTCTGGCCAGCCAGGACGCGGCGTAGGCGTAGTGTGCACCCGCCTCGCCAACCACCCGGCACCGCCGCAAGGGGCTGCGTCGTCGCGCGACCTGGGAGATTTAAGGTTCTGGCAGTGACGTGAGCCGCAACGTGATGCCCGCGGGCGTGACAGTGACAGTGACGTGACAGCATCAGCCGAGACGCGACTGTTTGTGCTGCGCTCAACAAACCAAGCAGGGATTTTCGTGGCGGGCTGGCCTCAGGCTGTGCCAAATTAGGCATGGCTTGCCCTCGACAAGATTCAAAGGTCCACGTCGGCGCCCGGCCCGGCTCCGGAGGCCGAGGCCGATCGACCAAGACCAAGACGATGACGAAGACGAAGACGGGCACGATAGACTCATGCTTTCGAGGCTGCGAGTGCAGGTAGCATCGAGATTGTCCTTTGATTAGCAGCCTCCAACTTTTCGACTCGAGCTTTGCACGTTTTTGACCTTCCAATCGCAGCTACTTGTACTTACCAAGTCGGGATCCAGAACCCGCGCCGCACCCGCACCCGCACCCGCACCCGCACCCGCACCCGCACTCGCGCACAATCGTGGTGTCCCGCTCCCGACGTCTGAACTACCTCTACCTCTACCTCTGCCTCTACGCGGACGATCAATGCCGGCAGACAGACTCACCCGCCCGCTCGCTCGTGAATAGACTCCCGCAGGTGCGTCTCTCGCCCGCACTGCACGGCACTGCGAGTTGTACCGTCAGCCAATGAGCATGCCCTCGGGCTCCGCGTGGGCCTAGCTCAGCCTTGTTGATTCCTGGTTTTCGTCATTCATCCGCGCTGTTTGCATGGTAGAGCGCTCATCCCTCATCGCTATGAGGCGGACTCGGTCAGACGCTTCCCTATGTGTTGCGTTGCGTCGCGTCGCGTCGCGTCGCGCCATGTCGAAGCTTGCCGTCCCCCCTCCATCGCTGCTCCAGGTTGCAAGTAGGAGGTTGGACCCCGGCTTGCTCTCCCTCGGCAGGTGACTAAGTAGGAAGACGCCATTGCACGCGTATGTAGGTAATGCAGACGAAGCAAGCTACCGCTGAGCTCTTCGCCAGCATCGTATCGTATCGTAGCGCATCGCAGCGAAGCACGAATCACTTCGCAGAATATCGACATCGAAATCAAGTAGAGGCAGAAGCAGAAGCAGACCCCGCGCAGCGCAGCCAAGACCCGCTGGCATGCGCTGGTATCGATCGTACTGGAGGAGTACAATAGTCACGAGTCGCGAGTCGCGAAAGTTTGGTAGGGCAGCGCGGGGCAGCGCAGGGCATGGCAGGGCGTCGTCTGGCGTGACTCGAGTGCAACGCAGAGCAAACGCGCTTGAGCATTCGAGGTAAATGCAAAGCAAAGCCCGCAAGCCAAGTTCAAGTCGAGGGCAGAGAGCAAAGCAATTTCGTACACAGACGTCGAGGTAGAGGTAGAGGTAGAGGTAGAGGTAGGACGTCGAGCCAGAGGCAGAGCAGACCCCGCGGCGAGGTTCTTCTTCCCTAGGTTCTTCTTCTTCTTCTTCCCTCTGCAGTTGTCAAGCGGGCGTTGCTCCCCGCACCCTTCCCCCTCGCGGCATCTGCATCCGAATCTTACTTACTTGCCCTGACCTGACCTGCCCTCCCGCATCGCACCACACCGCACCGCATCCTTTGCGGGCTTTGCACCGCTACTCCCTACGTCCTGCGTCCGCTTCTTTGCTTTTTCGCCTTCGCCCCTCTCTCCTTCCCTCCCTTCCCTTCCCTCCTATAGTATTGTACTCCTCCCTAGGAGCTCTCCTGTCCACTCACTCGTTCCTTCGTTCGTTCTTCTGCGTGCGCAACGTCAGCAGCCATAAAGCTAGACTACTTACGTACTCACTGAGGCCAGGCCAGGGCGTACTTTATTGTGATGCCTCTCCTCACCTGAGCAAGTAGGTGCACTGGAAGCCCCCGCGCGGGATGCGAGTCGACTCGACTTGCTTTTTGAGCTGAATGGCCCCTTCCCCTGATCATATTCAATTCAATTCTGATCTGTCTCGCTTGCGCTTTCGCATTGCATTGATTCGCCGTCGTCGAGATCCTGCGCCTCGGCGTCGAGAGACTGTGCCCTTTAAGCACCTCACCTCCAGGCCAGGCGCAGGCAAGGCAAGGCGACCGGTCCCTCACAGCGCAAGCGCAGCACAGCAGCTTCCAGACTTCGCCGTCGCCGTCGCCATTGCGGGTTGACGCCAACCCTGCGGGGTTTTGCTCTGCCCCGCCCCCTTTGTTTCGTTCCACGCTCGCTGCACTGCACTGCACTGCGCTGGCCGGCCGGCCGCGCTCACTCGATGCGTTGATAGACAGGTATGTGCAAACATTAAACGTTCGGAGCCGGGTCAGACAAATACCAACTAGGTAGGTATGGAGCAACGTGCGACTCATCCCCCTCGCCCCCGCTCCCGCCCCCCCCCCTTCTTTCCCTCGTATCCATACACTCGCCCGCCTTGGGCGCGCTCACGACGAAACACTGACGGGCTTGAAGCTTGATGCGGCCGCACTAGCCGCAGCGGCTGCCTCATCCTCTTCCTGTTCCTCCCTCGTCGTCGCACCACCCGCCCCACTAGCAGCGCCGCCCGTCGTCGTCGTCTTGCCCAGTGCTTCTGCGGGTGTCTTTCCCATCGCTACGCTAGCCGATGACCCCACGCCTGCTGCGCCGAACCCACTGCTGCTGCTGTTGCTGACTTCATTACCATCTGCGTCCTGTGTAATCTCGCCCGCGAGGGGTTCCCCGGCCGTAGCAGCCGCGGGGTTATCCCACTTGATATTGAACCTGGTAACGCGCGGCTTGGAGACGAGTACCTCCCTCTTGACCTTTGTGAGGTCTACCTTGTCGGGGGGGTTCTCCCTCAGCTCGAGCGTCTCGTACTCGTTGTTCACATAGTACCCCACGCGGATGAACTCCTGCTCCCGATAGCTGCCCGTGAGGAGAATGACCGTCACGCCGAGGAGGTCCTCTGCGGGAATCTTGGCGGGACTAGGCGCAGCAGCCTCGAATTCAAACGAGTTGACACCCATGGGCACGGGCCCGACGAGGCAGTTGTCGAGCTCTTGGTCGTACTTTTCGTCTTCGGCTGAGCCGACGTAGATGAGACGCCACTCGATGTCCTCGGAGAGTTCGGAGATGCACTCGAATGTGATCTTGAAGATGTACGGGTCTGTGGGGTTGGCAGCGGGTGGTGGCAAGCGGTGGCAGGTGCACGGGCGTGGATGGGAGAAGGGGGCGGTCAGCAGCCAGTCAATTCGCAAACGCCGCCCCGCCCTTGTTGCCGCTACTCACCAGCAAACGCTGCACTGGAGTTGAGGATCTCCACCTGCTGAAGATGAACGACGGACATGGCGTGGTCGTGTGCGTGTGTGTGTGGTGCGCGCGCGTGTGTATATGTGTGTACCTGGGAATAGCTTCCGTGGATTCGAGCGTTGGTGTTGGAGTTGGTGTTTGAGTTGGAGAGGTGCGGTGTGTGCTTCCCTCTGCTTTTTAGTCGTGGTTCTTGCTCTTGCCTGTGTCTTATCTCGGGATTGGCTGGCTTTTTTGCGAGTGGAATGGAATGGTACGGTACGCTATGTTGTGACAAAAAGGCAAGAACAACACCCCACCTAGTCCCTCCCTCCCCGTCTGTCCGTCCGACGCTTCACCCCGCTCACCCTCTGGCACACACGCACAAACGCAAGGCAACGCGCGCGCGCCCATTTACGCGTCGGACGCGCTGCACTGCGTTCTCCACGCGTATGTGTGTGTGTCGCGTATGCTTGTCGCGTCTCCACGCGACGCGACGCAGTGCAGTGCAGTGCCGTATGTACGGGTCTACTGGTCTACGGGTCTTGGTCCCTCCCTGGCGCACCAGCGAGGTCCTGGTCAAGCGGGCAGGCAGGGTCTGCGCTCGTAGGTGGTACACGGAAGGAACAAACTAATTCAATTTGCGGACGAGGAGGGAAATAGAGTATCGATCGTCTTCCAAGCACAATCACAATCACGAACAAACAAAGAAGGCGCGTAATCGAGGCTAGGTGGAGCAAAAAGGTACAGGCAGGCGAGCACAGAGGGGTTACAAGGGCAGACACGGCGAGTGGAAGTCGGCGACAACAACAAGAGCAACCAACGGCAGCGGAGGCGCAAGGTCACCCGCGGTTATCAAGCGAGGAGCAGAGAGGCACGGAATGGGACGGACCGGAACGATACGGGGCGAGAAAGGCCGAGGACAATCAAGGTGAGGGATAGCGGAAAAACAAGGAGATGGGTTTGGAGAGCCGGACCGCAGCGAGACAGCCAGGATGAGGTATACGTCTGTCCGCTGCGGCAGCGGCCAAGGGCTCAAAGGGTGAGGTAGGTATACAGTCCGCGCTGTGTCGGCCAGCTCAGTGCGAGGCCCTGGGCCTGACGGCAATGGCCTCGTACGTGGCGATACCAGCCGCGAGTGCCGTAGCGAGAATCTGCGCGGCCAAGTCGAGTGGCACAATGGCGTCGTAGGCCAGAGCGTTGCGTACCGAGGCAACGACGTTGGCCGTGGTGCTCGCTGCGACGGTGCCCGCGACTGCGTCCTCGAGGTCAGCTGCGGCGGGGTGGCCCGCTGCGACACCGAGGGTGTAGGGCGTGTGGTGGTGCGCGGTGCTGGCCGAGCGGGCGAGATGCCCGCCGAGGAAGACGAGGAGGGCGAGGCGCACATACGTAAAGGTAATGGGCGAGGGCTCGTGTCGCCGCTGGAAGGTGACGAGGTGCGCCGCGAGCGAAGGCAAAGCGACGGTCCACCCAATCCAGAGGAGAATGGGGTGCCAAAAGGCGAGGGTGGCGAGGCCGCGCACGTCGGGCACGGTGACGGCCCAGTGTGGGAGCGAGGACGCGGCGCTACGTCCGGGGATGCGTCCGTGCAAGAGTGCCTCGGTGCGGGACTCGCCTAGCTGGAGGTAGTGCGTGGGGAGGACGGCGAGGACGAGGAAGACGGCCTCGACGATGAGGAGGAGGCGCACGAGGTTTCCTGCGTCCGAGGCCGTGGTGCGTGCGTGAGCGTATGCCTTGTGGGCCTGCTTCTCGACGCGGCGGGCGTAGGCCTTTACGCGACGCAGGGCGGCGTGCGAGGCGTGCTGGGCGTCGGCGGCTACCTCGCGCGCCTCGTCCTCGGCGTGGGCGACGTTGGAGCGGAAGACGGAGGCGAGGTTTTCGATGGACCGCTTCGTCGAATTCTTGAGGGACTGGGTGACCGACGAGGCATCGGCGGCAATCGTCTCTGCCTCTGCCTGGACGGCGGCGGCGATGCCATTGGGGCTAGGGGTGAGAGCGGATGCCGCGGCGTTGGAGGGGCGGGTGCGCTGCGAGTGCTTGCGGGGTGAGCGTGGGCCGAGGGGAGATCCGGTCTCGGATTCGCTGTCTCTGTGTGGTGGGTGGGTGGGCGTTGCGGTGGATGTATGCTTGTGCGTCAGTGGGTGCTGTGGGTGCTATGCGTGCGTTACCGCGACGCGTATCCGACGACGCGTGACGCGTGTCCGCTGGATGCATTTCCGGTCGTGCCATCCACGCCGCGCCATCCTTGCACTCACCCGCCAACACTAGCCCTATAAGCCTTACCCGCCGCCCGATCAAGACTACTATACAATCCCTCGAATCGCTCATCCGTCTCGAGTGCACTGCGGTGCAAAACAAGGTGATCCTTGATGGCGCTCTCGTATCCGTCGCGCGTCTTGTTGGGGAGATCGGCCTCGCGCAGGCCCAGCGCAGACGCGATTTCAGCGAGATCGCTCTTGCGCTTGGAGCCGAGCGCGCCCTTGTAGGGTGTTGTTGGGGGCATCGTCGCGGGGGTGCGGGTGTGCGAGGGTGGGTGGGTGGATGCGTGTTGTGTGCGTGTTGTGTGCGCGTCGAGTGCTGCGTTGTGTGAATCCAGTCTCTTCTCTTGATGATGATCGTTCGTTCGTCCGTCGTCGGAACGGGCAGGGTTCCGTGTAGCGTGTTGCGTGTGGCGTGGACGGGAGGACGTGTGGATGGATAAACGAAAAGGAAGAAGAGGAAGCAAGGGGCGTCGTGCAGATACCACGAGAATAGATGGCAATTGCTTTTGCGATGCGATGCAGTGGATGCAATGTCATGCAGATGCAAATGCAGAGAGAGAGTAGAGTATCCCGAGACGGCGTCCACGTCCGCATCTGCTGAAACCCTGCCCTGCCCAGTCCCGGCGTTCGCGGGCTCTCGCCCTCCCCTTGCCACTTCCGTCGCGTCGTCGTCGTCCTCCTCCTCCTCTGTCGTCATAGGCCCACGCGCCACGTCCAGGCTACAACAGGCAAGTGTCCTGCCGCGCCACGCTCCACTCGACGCGTCGTTGCGTCGTTGCGTCCGCATGCGATCGCGGGGCGGGCGGGGCGCGTCGAGCGGGAGCAGTCCGCGAGTTTCCATTGAACGAAGGAAGGTCTTCGCCTGAATTGTCGTGACCTCTCCGCTCTTCGAGGGAAAGAAGGCGGCGAGAGTGTGTGGATGGACATTGACCTTGGCGAGAGAGGCGGGAAGAAGCACGCACAAGATACAGGGCTTGGGATTGGAGATTGTCAGTACCTACCTAAGTTCCTACGGCACTGGGGCGGACTGGAACTGCCATGCCACGCCACGCAGCCCTGCTCGGTCGCTTGCTTGTTTGCTTGTTGGGACCGCCGTGTTGCCTTGACTCGCCAAGTGCAAGTGCAACTCCAACTCCAAGTTCAAGTCCAGGTCCAGGTCCAGGTCCAACTTGAAATCAGATCCGAGCACATCCCCCAATCAGAGCCTAGCGCTGTACTGATCTGCAAGCCGACAGGGTCTGCCTCAGGTGCACTGGACCTGCATCGCCTTATGCACTTTGCAAGCCCTCACCCCTGCCATTGCGACTCGACCGACGACTCGCAGACAGATGTTGGGTCCAAGTGGTTAGCTTTCTGCGGTCCGACGCGACGCGACGGGTTGGATGGGATGCAATGCAAGGAAGTGGAATGCCGTGACGTAACTTGTACGGGTAGATCGATAGATGAAGCACCGAGTACAAGGTATTGCGGCACTCGAGATGGATTGAACAGGACAGCACGGGGCAGGACTGGATATCATACCCTCCTTCCCTTCCTCACACCCCATAAGCACCACCACCCGGCTTCTAAGCAGCCCACCATCCCCATCCCCACCCCGCCGCCGCCGCCCCACCACCACCACCACCCCCTACTCCC